>JASCZW010001150.1:0-169534 GCA_034211315.2 Aedes japonicus
CAGCAGGTACTGCATCGTTCCGCAATTGGTTTAGGATCATCGCTTCCCGAGCAGGAGCGAATAACTTGACAACTGGACCTGGTATTTAGTGAGCTCAGATGAAGAGGTAAAAAACTCGGAGGATAACTCCTAATTCTTTATACCTAATTTTGATATTGATAACTGGCCTTGGTGTATGAGAGCACAGCATGCCTGAGCAAAATACCTAAAGAAATTGCAAGCAAAATATCTCTCGAATAACCAAAACTTATGTTATTTGGGATGCCTGGGGAAAGCCTGAGAGGTACTATTTTGGTGTGCGCTCTTAAACACTAAAGCTACCAAAGTTATCAGGTTATGCATCTTGCTCAGTTGCTGCGTCATCGACGAGAACCCAGAATGCATCCCGTAAGTCGTAGTCTTCGATTCATCCGTCCTGACGCTAGGGGTTGGACGCCCGATCCTGCTGATCAACTGAGATACCTTAAGTAGCTTGGTCTCAGATTGGTTGATAACACTTCCTCGAATTGATCGGCCTGAAACAGAACGCCACCCATAACAAATAATTTGAATTGCTATAGAAGCTGAATACAGCACAAATTCCAAGCAGAACAGGCCAGAATTTGATTGGACTGGCTATTATGCAGCCTGCATAATGCTGTTGGGTCGTCCTCAGATGACTAGTGTTCTCTTCGATCACGGTTCGAACGGCTTCGAAGTTTCCAGCAAGTTCGTTAGTTTCTCCTTCCGCTCCTGCGTCTCTTCGTAGGTGTGTAGATGTGTAGATTCTCGGCGACGGATAACTCCCAAATTCACCTTCGAGAACATTTACCCCGTTCCGTCGCGCAACATGGCGACTTCGTCCGGTTCCCGATCAGCCGACCCGAAGGTACCGAAACGAATACGACAGGAGAATCAGACCAAGAACTGAAACCAAAGAACACCAGAGTTAGCTTTTCGTAAATAAGATCGCGAATGTTTTTCGGTTTTTTGTGCGGACTATATAAAAGCCACGACCGATTACAATCCTGTACCTTGTTTATAGGTAAGGAACGGCTTAAGCTCCCGAACCTTATTCCAAGCACAGGATAAACGATAACTTCCTACGCTCATTTTTTTGCATCATGCAGGTTAACTTTAACCCCGTTAACCCGTGCTTGGAATAGGGGTTCCTGGGAGCTGAAGCCGTTCCCTACTTCTTATTGTTTCAATAAAAGTTCTAGCGCTTTTTTACCTTCGTTTTCCAATGCGATGCAGTTGAACTGGTAGGTCCTCCCTTGGCTCAGTCGAGTAAAGACGCGGATGCAAAGCAACGCCATGCTGGAGGTGGCTGGCTGGGTTCGTTTCCTCGTGTCTGGCCTAGGAATTCACTCGATTAAGGAAAATTCTGGAGCTCCATGGGCAAGGGGCATACATTTCGCCAGCACAATCATGCCAATGCAAAGAATGGTACCTGTCATCTAAAGCTCTTGATTAATAACCGTGGAAGTGCATTTAGAACACTAATTTGAGAGCAAGCAATGAGCTAATTCCGAAGGCAATAAGCTTGAAACACTAAGAAAAGAAGAAGTAAAGGAACGGGTAGACCGGTCGGATGCCCGGGGTCCCTTGCGTAGATGATTACTGGAACACATCCTAAAAACAATAGTTCGACAACCGAGTATAATTGATCCCTTTCATGTTTAGACTAGCACAAAGAAATAACTTCATAAGGGGCAAAAAAGGTATGATAACGCAAATACACCCATTATTCAATTAGATGTTTAACGATAATTTGAGGCCAACATTTTACTGCCTGTACAGATCATTGTTATATAATATTGCAAAATTGGCAAAACCTAAAGCGATAGTTTTCGGTAAACTTGAAAGAGACATGCTTGCTCTATTCTAGCAAGCTGAGTTTCACCCATTCGGGTTATTATCAGTGAAGCAAATTCCATAGACGTACATCGCTAATAATCTTCCACTCAGCCCGTTCGACTCGCAGAACATGGAGATATATCTTTCCTCACAACTTCATCACATATTCACAATAGGTTTGCTAACTTTAATGGTTAATGTCACGCTCTCCACCTCCGAAAATGTTAACAACATCAAGAGCAATGCACTGCCGAGTTTTGACTCACTTCTCTATAAGTCGTGTTGAGGGGTACAAAACAAAAGCAAGCGGAATCACTCCACCGAAACCAATGCAAAATGTCCCATCGTACCGAATCTGTTTCTTGGCATGGGAAATTGTTTCATTGTGTTTATTTTTTTTCCATCAGTTTTCACAGTCCGACAGACAGCATTTTCGCTACTTTTCACCTTCTTTGGAATTGTGCGACATTTTTACATCTTCCCTTTTGCCGTTGCTTTCATACCTTTGGCAGGTGTGGGCAACAGGAATGGAAAAAAATCAACTGAAATTGCCACAGAAAGCAAGCCACAGAAAGAATGTAACATTATGTATTGCGGTTCAAGCCAATTACAACAGTCTGCTTGTCTTGGCCTTGAAAGATTATCCAGTAGGGTGTAATTTTCGGATTGTTCCAGGACAGTGACCAGAGCGCATGGTTTATAAGAACTTAACGTCTATATTTTCAGTATTTTTTTGTTGCATTTGCCGTCTCGTGATTTCAGTTGTCCACTTTTTTACTTATAGTTTCATATTTACACGTAAATGACTTCTTCACAGATTGTATCTAACATGTTATACTGTTCACACAGCATAGAAAAGAATGCAATGGCCTCGATGATGCAACTGATCGCATTCTTTTCTCCGTTTGTTGAGATAGTTTCTTGTTTTTATTTTGCTGCTATGTTATGTTTACAGTTTTCCATTTATACTAAACCACCCACAGGATTTGTTTGCTCTATTAGTCACATTGCGGTTCCGCTACTTAAACAATAAATGAACAACATATAAATAGATTGATGCAAAATATCACTTGCGCATTTTCTGTTGGCCGTTCAAATGGAAAAGAAGAAATTGTTTTGATTATAAAAGAGCATTTCATTGCTCAATTCCGAAGTGATCGAAATAATGTTTTCGACAGATGAGTCTAAAATGCAAAAGGCTACCAGGTTTATTTTCAGTAAACTAAATAACTCTAACTCACTCATAATTTAAAAAAAATCTACAATGTGCTAAAATAATTTTCTTGATCAACATGCTTTTACATGTTTGCCACTCTAAGCATCTGATATCAGCGTATTCATCATACAACAATCAAAATTTAGGTTCTTGAAGGCTAACAATCTTTTTGGACGAGATCTTGTTCGGGTTTTATCATGTTACCTGCCAAACAGAATACGTGCAATTTCCAGATAAGCGTGAAAATGAAAACATAATCAAACTAATCGCAACATCCTATAGTTTTTTTTCTATATCTCTTTGGATTCTGCAAAATGTAGATCTCAAAACAAATTCTCACAGTGTTAGATCAGAAAGTTTTTTGACTTCTTTTTGTTGAATAACTCGAATGCAACAAACTCTGTCAAAGCAATGCGATTGCGCAAGACGTTGAGGCCATCCCCTTCCCGCAACGGAAAAATAGAAACCCTTGCATACACCCACTAGCTTTGTTTAGCTCACGCAATCTGTTATCGTCGTTCGCACAAGCAAGTTGTCTTTCTACATCTGATAAACCTGCCCTGTTTCACCGTCCGGTACATAACTAACTAAATTGCACAATTTCAATCTTTCTCTTCTCCACCTGAACGGCTGGTATTATTCCCCTTTTTTAAGCTGATTATGCAATGTAGATCCCGCAATTTGGCTAAAATAACTCCTACTCCACTAGGAAAGCAATGAATTTGCATTTTCCAATGCCCTCACCAAAGGCAACACAAAACAAATGTACACATAGGATATAATTCCGATTAATCCCAATCTCTCACAAAATGGTGACAAAATACAGGATATACATCTAGTACTTTGCTAAATCCTTTCTTACTCCAGTTCGTCTAGAAAATCACGATCAACAGACGATCGTGGATGGAGCGGCTGTTGCTGCTGTAGCTGGTGCTGTCGGATGATTTGCGATATCGCTACGGCAGTAGCTGCAGCCCTATCGGATGAGGTCACACTCACCGAAGAAGGAACAGGCGTTGAAACCTCCGACGACGATGACGAAGAACTGGCCACCGATGAGGGAGTCGGGATGCGGAAACCACTTACCGTTAGCGTATCTTTCCGGCTGATGCTGTTACTACTATTACTACTAATGTTGCTGCCTGTGCTGCCGCCGCTACTGCTGCTGCTGCTGCTGCTGCTGTTGGCAGTAACGACATTACTGTTAGTGGAGCTGACTAAGGATGATGTAGTAGCACTCGACGAGGCGTCAGTTTGTGCGTGAAGTGTGCTACTAGCCGAACCCAAAGATCCCGGCGCGGAATTGGAATTGGGCATTTGATTGGCATTCTGCAAGATTTTCTTTAGTTATGAAGACCCGGCGAAGATATCACTTTACTGTACCTGTTCGGTTTCGTCCTCATTCGTCTGATCGCCGTTGCAGTCACCGGCCTTGCCGTCTTGATTCATGATTATTTCGTGGCACAGGGGGCAACGATCCTGAACGTATAACCATTTTCTCAAGCAAACGCCGTGGAAATAGTGTTTGCAACGGGTTATTTTTGCTGACGTCATTTCCTGGAAACAAATAAATGGATAAGGAAACGTTGTAAAATGGATGGAGTTTTGTTGAAATGCTGTAGCAATTTTAAGAATACTCGGAAAACTTCTAAATATTTTGGATAACCTTCCTGATGCTCATGATATTTCGTTTAATATCAGGAACTATCAAAGAAGCTTCGATAATACTGTGTAAAGCGCTGTTAATCGTTCAGACGGATTTGAATACGTTATTGCCCTTCCAGCAACCGATTTCGGAGAACCTTCACAATGCGCTTAGTTTGAGCATGTTGCTTTCTGCGTGGAAAGGAACTGAACCAAATCGAAAACAAATATTGAATAGATCCTTTCTCTTAATGAATCTAGTTGCTAACACGTTGTAAGATATCCTTGAACGTATTGGCTTTCCCTGTGGGACCCTTTGCGACGGAACAAAACAGTACGGACGCGAGACTTTTAAGGATTTAGATGGATGACTGTTATGAACTTGGTTCTAACAATTTAAAGGGTGTACGGAATCAAATTGTGACACACACACACAAATATTCCGCAAAATTTCCATGTTCAACCAATCATCTTCAAACTTTCAGGGAGTAAAATATATTATGTTGCGAATATTTTCCCATGTTTTTTTTTATTCAATTTCAGTTCCACATCCAAATGCACGAACCTTCTTCTTTACACTACTCATAAGGTCCTGTACAACATTTGGACCAACTTTTTTTTACGTGGCAATCCATTTTTTCTTCATATCTTCCTCCGATTTCACTTCCTTAGGATGCTTTCGAAGTGCCTGCATCTCATGATGGCCCAGTATTTTTCAATTGGCCACAGTTCCGGTGCGTTCAGGGGTTGAGATGCTTCAGCACTAAATTAACCTCCTTAGCCTTGTACCACTCAAAACCTCTTTCGAGTAATGGCGTGAGGCTAAAGCCGGGCAGAAAATCGTAGGACCATCGTGTGACCTCAGAGGTGGAAGTAGACGCTTTTGGAGGACGCTTCCTTAAGGTACACCTGCCCATTGACCGTTCCAGTTGTCACGAATGGGGTGCTCCGCTTTCCATACGAGCAAACTGCTTGCCAAATCATATATTTTTTGGCAAACTTTCACATCTTCTGCTTCCTAACACCCTCAGGGACATCGATTTTATGTGGAGCAGTGAAAAACTGGAGCCCCGGAAGGTGCCGGAAGTCTGCTTTTACATACGTCTCATCCTCCATAACGAGGCAATGTGGTTTCGGCAACATCTGGATGTAGAGCTTCCGTGCACATGTTTTACCTACCGTATTCTGCCGTTCATCGCGATTAGGCGCCTTTTGGACTTTGTACATGTTTATTTAAATTATTTATTTCAACACAACATCTTCTACAAGGACATCGCGCAGACTGGTCATAAAAATGTTTTAAGTCTATTTTAATATACTAATTTACTAATGTTAAAATCAAAAGAGTCACACACTTGATTAAAAAACCTAAAACATGAATCTAACGGGTTATTTCGTCCATAAAGAGTACGGTGGCCAGAAATCCACAGCAGTTGACGATTCCGGAGCTGACGAACTGGTGCATGCAACCTAACATTCTCAAGAATGCTGCTACAATCGATGTTGCACATGACCACGTCGAAGACAAACAGCCGTTGAAGCATCACTCGACGACCCGATATCGGTTGAATATTTAGCAGCGCACATCGATCTTCACATGGCGGCAGATTGATAGGATCGTTCCAGAGAAGGCAGCGTAGAGGTATCTATCTACGGAGCCCAGATTTGCACTACGTATTCCAGCACACTACGTACTAAAGCACAATACAGTGACTTAAGTGCATGCACATCATCGAAGTGGGCGGTGTTACGCTTTCAGAAACCGAGCATTGCGTTTGCTTTCGCGGTTGTTGCGGAGATGTGCTCGTTGAAACGAAGCTTCCGATCAAGTTTGACTCCTAGGTCGTTGATCGACGTGACCCTCTCTAGTGATATGTCGTTTAAGCCGTAGTCGAACGTGACAATGGAATGACAACGAGCGAAGGTTATCACTCTGCATTTAGCCGTATTCATCTGCATTCCGTTTAAATCACACCACCTAGACAAATGTTCTAAACCGGATTGTAAAGCACAGGAATCTACAAGCGATTTAATTACACGGAACAGCTTCAAGTCATCCGCATAGAGCAATTTACCGGAGTTGAGACCATCGCACAGATCGTTCATGAAGTATAGAAGAGGGTCAAGGTGGCTACCCTGTGGTACACCGGAGGGAATATCAAATAAGTCCGATCTAGAGTTGTGCACCTTGACAAAAGCTTTACGTGAAGACAAATACGAGTGAAGCCACTGAATAATCCAAGTGGGCAATCCAAGGCGGTTCAGTTTTTCAATGGCCAGTTGATGAGGTACCTCGTCGAACGCTTTTGAAAAGTCAATGTAAATGGCGTCGACCTGGTAACGCTTCTCGAGCTTGTTGATCACAGTACCGGTGTAAGATGCTCAGAGATCACTGACTGCACAACAGGGTACATGGCGTCATGTAACAGCTTCTCGAAAACTTTTGCAAGGCAGTTAAGGATTGATATCGGGCGGTAGTTCTCAACGCTGTGTGTATTTCCAGCCTTGTAGAAAGGAGTGATTGATGCCAGCTTCCAAGCGTCAGGAAACACTCCTTCGGTCAAGGATCGATTGAAGATCGTAGCAATGAGGCAATACAACGACTGAGCACACTGTTTGACGAAGACAGGTGGAATGTGATCAGGGCCGGAGCCTTTCGATGTATCGACTGCGCTGAGAGTATCGCAAATATCGTCATTAGTGAAAGTGACCAAGGGAAGATGAAGATTATAAAACGGAAGCCCTTACAAGTAATGCTGCGCCAGCGGAGGTGAGTTGTCGTCGTTTACGGAACGGAAAAACTCAGCAAAAGATTTGCGGTAGAGACCGGTGAGCAAGAACTACGAGATTGGTACGTAACCTCAACGGGAACCCTGGTCGAGCTCTTTCGTTTGTTGATATAGGCCCAAAAAGATGAAGTCTTGTCGGAAATTCATTTGGATACGATCAATATACTCACGAAAACGGTCATCTTGCAGTCGGCCATACTCTTGTTCAGCAAACTTCAGAGCTCTCGTGTGCGTGGTATTTTTGTTGCGAAAGAAACGTTTCCTAAGCTTTCGTAAGCGATATCGTTACGGAGTTGTGGTGTCCACCAAGATTGGTTAAACTGTCTTGTAGACCGGTAAGTTCTAACGGGAACAGTTTCACGGATGATTCGATCAATAGTGCCGTAGAAAGCCGACACGGAAGCATCAAGAGAACCGTGGTTCAACAGCTCATTCCAGTCCTGGGAAGCGATTCTCGCATTTACGGCTTCATAATCACAGCGGGTGAAATCATAGTGTCGTGTTGTGATGTCTGCTTGGTATTCTTTCTCACGGGAACGAGCGTCTACAGTTACAATAACCGGCTTATGATGAGCGTCAATTTTTAAAAGAGCAGATGGCGACTCGAAGAGATCTATGATACATGGTCTGATGGTCAAGTAGCTTACCGTTCGCGTTCAGAAGATCATTTACTTGATGGAAGCCAGCTGACAACAAAGACTCGACCAAGGCAAGTCTCTGTTCAGTTGACGCGTTAATTGGCACGTATCCCAGAAACTGTTCATCAAACTGCCAGATTAAATTCGGCAGATTGTAGCCTCCAAAACAGACGATGACATCACGGGAATCGGCAAGACGTTGAATTTGGTTAACTGATTCCACGTGCCTCGTGTAATTCTTCGGGTTACTGTTTGGCCGAATGTAAATGCAGCAAACGTAAAGAGAAAACTGCGGCGGAACAATCCGAACGGCAGTTTGCTCCAGGCTATCACTATCCACCAGATTCACAGCTTTGCAGTCAAGCTCCGATTTAACTGAATTTAGCACACCGCCACCTCTTCGCAGACTGCTGGTGGAAGCATTGCGGTCGCATCAACGAATTACACAATTACACGCCAACTCAGCGGAATCAATTTCGGTGTGAAGCCATGTTTCTGTTAGAACGACAATATCAAAATCGCTGACCATCAGAGAAAGCAGCAAAGTGTTGGTTTTCGTTCTTAATCCACGGACCTTTTAATAGTAGATCGTTGACGAGGAGGTTAAAAGACGGCGTGAGGATAAAGGCACTGGTATCGGATGCGGCTCACTTGCATTCGACGTAGGATGACGCAGGTGGGATTCGGATATTTCTGCTCGCATAGTTAATGCTGATTCAGAATCAGTGATGCCGTTGTGGGTGGACGTAGCTCCGGGATCATCGATGGCTGTGGACGGTTTGATGATGCCGTTCCCAGATCGATGCCCCGAGGAAGCTTCCAAAAATGTTGAGCATTCGATCCATTTCCAACAAATTCTCGAAACTCAATTTGCGAGGGCCACATAGAAGGATCCATTGCTCGAGCTTTTAAGCCTTGCTCGACTCCTACCTTGTAAGATACGAAGGTGAGCGTAGAAAATGGTCAACCTCTGGGTACAAGTGCTTTAGTGATCACACCATCCGTCCGCAAGCATTCCTTCACGGGATGTTGAACGTATGCATCACTAACGTCCGGGGATATTTCTGTCAGATACACTCAAGATCTGTCGTCATTACTCGCTGACGGCCCTGCAAGCGCAATGTTGGCGGAATGAGCAGTACCTCGACAAATTTTAGACGGTTGTTCTTGCGTGGGTATTGCGTCTTCATCGCGGACTCTTTTCGGGGTAGATCGGTTTCCGAAATGAAAACGGCGAGGTATCGGTGATAAAACTGCCGGTGATAGCTTGTTAAATCATCCCTGGATTTCTTGTCTGAGCTCCACAATCAAACTTAGCTTGATGTCCGTTTTCAGATCCTCTTCTGGACGAGCTTCTGGTACACGTCATTGACCTCCTTCAATGCCGCATTCATTGAAACCAATGTGTTCTTAAAACGAGCATTTCCCATAATATTACGACACCCTATGCACATCCAAAACAGCGCTTGTTTATCTCTGGCACCTTGTAAAGTGCTCTTGCATTCTTGACGCAGCTGAAATGAAAATTTGCTTTGCAAAAACCACAACAAACAACGTCCACATTGCTCATGGTTAATGCGCAACTATTGCAAACTTTCATATTACAAATCACCGTGGAAATGTTCTAAGCGTCACTCAGGCGTTACTCCGAGGTGCAAAAATGTTATAGCGGCAAAACTGGCAACACTGGCAGAGATGATAGAGAGCTTCTTCTTTGAGATGATAAAGAGCTATGATCGTTTAACTCACACTACTTTAAGTACACTGTAACCGGCCAGTACCCATTTTTTATAGTATATAGCGCTGTCAAAAAGTAGGTACTCTTAAAATTTAAATAATGCATACTAATTACCCATTTTTTATCTTTAATGAGAGACCAAAAGATGGGTATTTTTCTACCAATTAATGGGAAATAATATCTTAGCATTCTCCTGGCTCGCTTTGTATAGTTGAAAGTGCGCTGTTCGAAAAATGAAAAAACTTCTGTAGCGTTGCCTTAACACACTCGCTGCGCCCTTGGCTACGGTTTTTAATTTGTCATTAACTTCCGTTGTGTTTCCCGGATGCTGGAAAGAGTCGTCGCCAACTATCGTGGAATTGCTGCAATAAGTGCAGTATCTAAGCTATTCGAACTAATTGTTCTCCAAAGGCTGGTCTATGACTATTCACAGACTATTTATCCTGACCAACACGGTTTTATGCCTAAGCGCTCAACGGCGACCAACCTCACCGTATTTACATCGTTCATCATCCGGGAAATGGAACGCGGTCATCTAGTAGACACCATATACACAGATCTCTCTGCGGACTTTGATAAAATGAACCATCAGATTGCAATTTCCAAATACGACAAAATGGAGGCTCACGATCAATTGTTGAACTGGCTCCGCTCATACCTGACTGGTAGATCTATGTCTGCGAAGATTTCAGTTTATGTCTCGTCTAGCTTTTCAGTAACATCCGGCGTTCCGCAAGGCAGCCACCTTGGCCCATTCCTTTTACTGTTCAGATGCCTGAAATTATCCTACGCGGACGACCTAAAGCTGTACTACGTCATAAAATGTCCTGAAGACACCCACTTTCTTCAGCAGGAATTACAAGTGTTCGACGACTGGTGCCGCATCAACAGAATGTCCTTAAATGTATCCAAATGCTTGACTACCTCCTTTTGCCGAAAACGTGCGAGGTATCTCCACGACTACATCCTTCGAGGAACGCGCTTTAAACGTGAAACAACAGTAAAGGATTTGGGAGTAATGCTAGACACCAAACTGTCTTTAACTTGGCTGTATAGAGCAGAACAAACAAATTATTAATATTTGAACACTTCAACTACTCAAATTTGGATACCACTTTAAATCAACAGTCAGGATACTGTTAGAGCTCGAAAAGTGTGATGGTGATTAACTTCATTACAATCGCCGATTTCTAGCACATGAAAACTTTTGAAAGCTAACTCTACAATCAGAGACAGGCGAATGCTGTGTGAAATGAAATTTGCCTGTAATATTATTGGAGCATGATTTCAAGGCTGGAAGCGACTGAGTATCTAAAAATAGGAGCTTAAGATACCATATGTCTAAATGAAAACCAAAAAAGACTAAATAGGAACTAATTGTTGAGTAGAAAGTGGCTTAAAATAAATGTATTTTTAAAGGGGTAGTATACTCCGCAAGTTTCAAAAACATGTTATGTTTTTTTTTTGCTTTTTGCAGCGCTCCGAGCGCGATCGGGCCAACGTCCGGAAAGCTCGACCGTTATCGACGGAATGGAAAATATTTGTTTTTATAATTATTTCCGCGTATTACCAAAAGACTCTGGTATCGTATTAACTCAGTTTTGATTGTAATCATGCTAATGCAATAATGGTACCTGGCAACGAAAGCGCTCAATCAATAACCGTGGAAGTGCATTTAGAACACCAAGTTGACAGCAAGCAATAAGCTAGAAAAGCTATAGAAGAAGAAAAACGAAGTGTAGGTTATAAGATCCTAAGGAGTTGTCCTGCGCATTCCGTAAAATGTTGTGTTTTTGATATTACGGGTCATATTGATAGTGCTTGAAAAGAAATAATTTGTAGAGTCCACACACTATTAATGTCACCCTCAGTAAAACTGTTTACCTAGTATTTTTTTACTACACAAAACTGTTCTATTCGAACCTCGAAAAGTACAGCGCGTAAAACATAGACCATTCATCAAAAATTCATTAAAAACTTTATTAAAAACTTTTTGGAGAGCAATGTATATGGTGGGCCAGGTAAAGGATCTTGTTAATGAACAGGGTATTCTTTGTACTACCGAAAAAAGAAGGGAAAATAAATAGAACAAAACTTCCTAACAAATTGAGTTTCATTGGATTCTGGGATGGTTATGACCTTCACTGGTTTAGTTTTTGTTAGAAAAACTTTGTTTCCTTGAAAGTGCCCATCTTGTGCCCATGTATGAACGGTTGGTAGGGAACATAATTACCTATCTTGAGACAAGATTTCATCGAAATCAAAAATGGTGTTTCTTTTTAAATCGACTTTGAATTTTTAAAAGTGATTTTTTCAGTGTAGGACTCATTTTGGATTTTTTTTAAATATTTTTTTCTTAAAGCTTGACTTATTTTGTGATAATCACCCATACAACTCTTTTTTGTAGGAGTAGTCATTTTTTATTAAACACATTTGAAAAAAATCGATAAAAAGTTTAGCTCTTTTCAAAAGACAATCTAGAAAAAAAATGAAGGAACTAAGTATGCAAAGTGGCTTATCTAGTCATGGTCTACACACCCAGAAAGTTTCGTTGAAATCTGAGAAGGTGCTGCCAACATTTGTTCGAAATGGCGCGAAAACCGTTAAAAGTAACAAATGAATGAATCAAAAAAAAAAAAATTAAAAACGAGTATCCATTTTGAGATACAATTTTTTTTAACTGATTTTGGAAATATTACTCACCTGGTAGCATATCGCACATACGTCATCGAAGGAGTGCAACTGCAGCGGTGTCGCTTCCGGTAGCGAGCTTATCTTATGCACCGCCGTGCGCCTCTTCATAAACACAACCCAGCCTGCACGTGCCTCACACCAGATGTTGAAGTACGCGTGGATGCACATCATCAGCGCTCGAATTGCTCCGCCTACAGGAATGGTAGCTAAGTGTCAGGTCGCCATGTTTTGTTTTTAATTTTCAGTGATTCGATTTTGTTTGTTTTGTACAAATTTCGTTCGATGTATGTAAGTTGTTTTTTTTTAAATTATATCCAAATTGAAAAAAAATAATAATGGAGGGAAAGAAGGGATGTAGGAAGAGCAAAAAATAAACTTTTTGTAAATGTATAAGCCAAAATAACATAAAAATACACAAGATAAAGCATTTGGGGCAAGGAAACGATAGTGACAAAAAGTTCGAGGAAAAGCAGTCAGGTCACAACAGAAACTACAGTTACCACCCGTAGTAAGTTTGAATTAATTACCTGATTCGAAAATAAGAATCCATGCTCCGTTGAAGAACAGGAAGATTCCAAAGCAGAACTCTACCGAATTACCGAACGCACGAATGTAGTACACGTAGTCGTCCAACTTTTCCCAGAATGTTTGCCTTCTAGCATCCAACAGGAACAATGTATACGTTGCCAAGCTGACTAGTACCTAAAAATGAATATGTTTTTATTCTTATATTTTTTTAAATTGATAAATTTAGTAGGGGTATTAGGAACAAGATGAACACATGGGGCGTAATGGGCACCATTCATTTTAAAAAACATTCAGTTTTTGATGAAATTTCAAATTTCAATCACTAAAGAGTGTACCAAACATACTATATTTATCATTACCCCCCAGCTGTAATTTGACTCAAGTAATCCTAATAGATCGGAAAATAAATTTTGCTCGTCAGCGAATCAAATCAGGATCAGCAGGATCATTTTAAATGTAATGTAACACGAATGAATTTTTACTAACAATTTCAATACTAGCAACATAACAACACCATATTTCGATTTCTATGTGATCTCAAACTCTACTCTGGCTTACAGCCATATTTTCAATTTTGTTCTTTCATTACTAAATTATCTACTCTTTTCTACTCTTAACCTATTAATTATTCGCAGCTCTTGATAATGAATAAAATTGCGCAATTACTTTATAATGTACTTTTTGTTTGATATGGTGGACGTATAATTGTCCCATCTTACAAATATTGAATTTCGGAAAAAAAATCTGACAAACTGGTCGGAAATTTGACGCAACTTTGTCCCACTAGAACACAAGTTGCTCCTAGTAGGACAATTATGCGTTCACACTTCAGGTGAAAAAAGCTTCGCAACAGTTTACAAAGTCGTTCTTCTTCCAAAAATCGTGACGTACTTAAGGGGACCCTCCCCTGGATTTGAGCAAAAATAAGGCAAAGTTTGTATTTTTTTTTTGTGGGAGATTGAAAAGGCGTACGAACTTTCGGTTTTGACGAATCAATTTGATTATTATTCAAGATATTAAAGATATAAAAATATTGTGAAAATTCAAAATGGCGGCTACAAAATGGCGATTTCCGTAAGCCTCTGCGCGCAAAACATGGGGCGACAACTTCAAGCCTGCAGCCTCTTATAGTGGACAGAAATCAAGTTATCTAGTTATCATTTCTGAAAGATAATGATATTTTCTACGGCTTGAACTATATTTCAGACAATTTAAACTTAAACTCATTGCATAGTGATTATTTGAACTGAAAAGTTTAATTTTTCGCTACTTTTTTTCATTTCGACCGTGTTTAAAAATTATAAATAATTAATTATTAATGCAAATTTTTAGTTCAAGCCGTACAAAAAATTATAACCATTCAAACAGTTATTTGGTGGAGGGAATCGGATTAATAGATCAAGCCCGGGGCTTGAAGTTAGATTGAAAAACATGGTTCCGAGAAATCGCCATTTTGTAGAAATCTCTTTGAAATCTTGAATAATAATCAAATTTAATCGTCGAAACCGGAAGTTCGTACGCCTTTTCATTCTCCCACAAAAAAAAGTTCCAATTTTGCCTTATTTTTGCCCAAATCCAGGGGAGGGTCCCCTTAATATGCGTTCATTAACTACTGATAAAATGTACTCTAAGCCAAGTTACATCTAGAGTTTACTAGAAGAGGAGTAATTTCTGTATAAACATTTTTTATAACTGGCTTCGACGCTCTTTTCAACGAGCTTTTCCCTGTTCTCAACTTTGCACTTTCACAGCACATCATTATACAGTTTCACGCGAGACTTTGTATATTGCTTGGCAATCACAATTATACTCTATGCCTAGGGAAGTCGAGAAATTTTCAAATCCGATTTTTTCGACCGGATCGGAAATCGAAACCGCCGCCTCCGGCTTAGTACACAGTGCTCTTACCGACTGAGCTATCTGAGGCCCCTGGATAGCCCAGTTAAAAAGCAAATAAACTTCATAAAACAGCATTTGACATTTTGTTGTCAAAATCAGCAAGGGGCATGTAAAAGGCATATGAGTTTCGTAGAGGATTGAAAAATGGTTAAATTGTACGAAATTGAGTCGTAATTTCATACAAACTAAGTCAGGTGCACAATAAGCTACATCGCAATAACGCATAAGACTTAAAAATAATATTTAATTTATGTATTGTGCAATGAAATATCCCAGCCGAAATCTGATCGAAAGCCCCCTAGAAGTTTATTTACATTTGAAATGTCAGCCCAGTTACCGAGCAGCATCCGCTAACTGGGCTGTGCACTTAGCCCAGGTAGCGAACGGTTGCTGTACATCCAACTATCCTATCGAAGGAGCCGTGGCGTACAAGTGCACCAACTGTGGTGGTGCCCACCAGGGATCCGATCGCCAATGCCCGAAACGCCTCTAAGCTTTTAAGCGTATCCGAAAGCAAGCCTCGATTTGCCAACCAATCGGGACTGAAGACGGAAAGGGCTCCGGTCACAGCGGGAGATTTTTCACCAATACGTGGTAGTCGCCAACCAAATCTTTGCGGGCATGGTACTACCCCTCAAGCAAATTCCGAACCTTCTGGTGGACAGCGATTTTCAACATATCCCCCTCCCTCTGCATTCTGGAATCAACCAGTAACCATAAACAGTCCTGAACTGTTTCCTTCGGACTTCCTGATGGCGATTTTCGTCGATATGACCGGTGCGCTTTGCCAGTGCCACAGCAAGCCCGAGAAGATCCAAATGCTCGGTAAATTCATCTTCCAGTATGGTGTTTAAAGCGTTGACCACCGTCACCTGGAACGCTTGCTTCATCCGAGCAACAAGCTTCGAGCTTGCTGATTTCGTCAACAAACACAACATTGACGTGGGCCTTCTAACCGAGACCAGGTGACAGCTTCTAGAAGCCTAACCACAACATCTTCCGGCTTGATTAAAGTACAACATTCTACCCCACATCCGCACTACCATCATCGAGGCCCTTAGTGTGGAGGTGGAATAGTCATCCGGACGCATTCGGTTCATCGCAGTCTACTGTATTAGGCAGTGCACTGCCAGCAACGGGATGACAACAAAATTTATCAATGATCTCACTACCATCACGCGATCAAGTTCCCAGTTTTAAATTTGATATCAAAGGAATACATTTTTGCTCTCAATTTTGATCTTTTAACCGTTAAAACGACCAAAATTACAGCAATCATTATGCGCAACATCACAAAATCATATTTAGTTTTCAATTTGATTTCAGACTCTAATCGGGTAGGCCAATACGGCGAAGGATCTCCGAGATGTTCTCCCGGATTTGGCAACAGCATTAGTTTATGTCTCTTACATTTAGCGGGGAAGCATCCTTCATCGATGCATTTCTGCAAAGTGGTCCGGAACATATCCAGGATTTCCTGGATCGCTGTTTTCAGAGCCAGATTTGAGATTTCGTCTGGTTCGGGACTTTCGTTTTTCGTCATCACGATCAGCTTCTCGTTGGTTACTTGAGCTTTATCTACGTGAACATCCTTCTTCCTGTACGGTGGGGAGCGGTTGGGTCATTGGTTCGTGCGGAGGTAAAAACCCTTTGATGATGACTTCCATCTTCTCCGCAAACCTTTCAGGTGGTACAGGCACCTTCGCCATGAAACTCTGTAGACTCTTCCCAAGGATTCACATTGCTGTTGTGACAACGCTCCTCAAGGCAGGCTTTCTTGCTGAGCTTGATTCCTTTCTTGAGAACGGTTCTTGCCGCTCTGTACATAAATTTTCGTTCTTCTTTTTTTGGTGTCGTAGTAGGCTCTTCGACTTGGTCTCTTGGCACTTAGGCATTTGTCGTTTTCCACCTAGGCTGGGCGGCCACTATTTCTCGATTTTCCAGTCCTTGGCTTGGTTGCATCGCTCGTCCATCTTAGTGCTGCTTACAGCTCATCCGTTCTCACGAGAATCTCCTAAAATTCTTGTCTCAGTTCACTCTTTTCCATCTCTAGTTTATCATCCTTCGACATGATTCAAACTGTGTCCTGTTTCCACTGGATTCTGGATCGCTTGATGCTCACTGTGGTTATACACTTCGCACACTCTCCAGTTCATGTTTCCTGACAAGCAAGGGATGCAGAAAGTGACATCGATAATGGTCTTCGGCCCCTTCGGCTGCGCTAAATGCTGATGGTACCTTCTTTGACTAGATCTACATTCAGCTTCGCAAGGACTTCTAGTAGACTGCGTCTACGATCGGTAATCTCTTCCTTGAGCTTGGCTTTTGGCCCCCTGTCACGTAGTTCTTAGCTTCCTTGTTGGCACAGTTTAGATACTTTGGTTGATTTCTGCAATATTGCCCCTTATGCCTATCTTTACATACCTTTTGTAAGAGAAGGTCCATTAATTATGTCACGCAGTAAGGGGGGAGGGGGAGATTGGGAGAACGTGACGATCCATACAAAAAAAAATTGAAGGTCCATACAAAAAACGTGAAAAAATCGTCGTAACGAGCGGAAAACACAACCGTACAACTCAATCGAACTTGAATATCCCATTAAAATCATTTTGGTTCAAATCGTGTGCTACAGAGAAAAGAGGCACGAGAAAGCATTACGGAGCAAATTTCATAAGAGAGGAAGGGCTTCAGTTATAAAACCAGACACCGGCAACAAAGCAAAATAAATTTGCAGCTGAAAGGGGCGAAAGGCTGAACGGGAAACATAGAATGAAACCTAATCAAATAAAAAGAAAAAGACAATTTGAACCATTTGTCACACGATTTTGAGGACCCGGAAAGGGAAAACCATATTTTCAACCTGTTCATATGCCGATTTGTATGGGAGCAAAAGTAAGTCATTTATAATTAAAAAGTAGAACCACTTATTCTGAGTATAATATTAATGGCACATAGTTAAAAAATTTATGCAAAACATTTGTAAGTTTTTCTTATCAAATGGTGTATTCATGAACTCATTCTGATCAGTCGAACGGGAGTTATTACCTTTCTAATTTATGTAACGCTCTCATTTTTCCAAATTCTGAAATGACACCCGGTATAGAAAAGAGAAACGTAGTCCTACTTTGAAACGACTAGTTTAAATGAATGGTCCATGCAATTTGTAAAGGCTTGAAATCATAAAACAAGGTACAGATTATATCGTAAATTCCTACATTTTAAGTCTAAATTGCATATTATTGTCGAATTCATCGTTTTTTCTGTCGAAGCTATATCGTTAGAAGTGTAAGTTTTCTACTTATTTACGACGGCGATTTATTGTCCGGGTTATATGTCCTCCAAAATGACGATAAATTTGCCAAGCCCAAATTCTTAGCAGAGTAAACAAAACTTAAAAAATATGGATTCTATTGGGCCGCCATCTAAGCTACTCACCTTAACGATTACTTCCACTGAGAATGCCGTCACTGCTAGCAGCCAAGTTGACGGAGAATGGCGGGTCCATAGAACACTCAACAGACCGATCGGCGTTAACAGCAAGAATGCGCACACCATCAAAGCTCGAGCATGCCGTTTCCTAAATTTCGAATTAAGCAATTAAATTTCAAACCCCCTTTTGCGAATAAATTTACTATCAACCAACCTCGAAGGATTCCTTGCCGCACTGAGTGACATCAGAATCGGAGCCACAATGTTGTGAAGGAAATGTAATAGCGCCGTGATCAATAAACACAGATTTCGGCACAATCGGATGAATCTCTTATCTGGCGTCAGCGAAGTCAATCCAGTTTGAAGCGCTAATATGTAGAAAAGGATTGCCGATACCGTCCCTATTGATTTGTCTTCATCGTAATCCTCCGATAGCAGGAACAACTGGAACGCCTTCCCAATGTAGTGACAGATGAGCGAAATGATACTGGTCATGCCTAAAACAGCGGTCAGTGTCTCACATCCACTCACGAGCACACTTTGAACAGTAACAGCAAACCTGAGTGGAACATCCGAGTTTATGAGAAGGCTTACGAGCTGTTCAGTCAAACGAATAGTCCAGAATGCCCTCAGCACACAAGGTACATTCAACCGTTGCCACTCGTTTTCTATTAGTGCTGAGATACCAAAGTTGCTGGCAAAATTACGTGCATGTTGGTAGCCATTTAGGATAGTCTTGACCACATCGAACGAAGAGCTCCACAGGGCAATTTTGGATAGAACCAACGGCAGGATAGCGGCGAACGCTGGGGAATGTTTAAGAACTACCGTTGGTAGCGGCAGCATTGCTAGGAAAAGTGGCATCAGGAAGCTGAATGGTAGTGCTTTCTGAATAAGTTTGTATCTGGAAGCAAAGGGTTGAATTGAATATCAATTTATGTAAATAAACTTATCATGATAGACTTACTTTGGTCCCAAGTGGATGTACGCAAAAATAACCCCCATCAGCCACTGGGCCAGCAGATGGGGTAGTATGGAAAGTGCGACGCCCCCGGGATCCAACAGTCGTTCCATGTTGAGGGATAGAATGTCCTCCAGTAAACTGGGACCGTCCGATATGACCGACAGGGCCGACACATTGCTCCAGTAGGACAGGAAAATGAGCCCAACCGAGACGATGTACATGTACACTATGACTAGGTGCCGTGTCCACAGCATGAAGACGCACGCAGCGCTGATGCATCCTGGAAGGGAAAAATAAAGGAGAGGGAATTAAAATCGGATAAACTTGGTAAATGAGTATACTGATATAGAGATACTCAAACCAAGCTCATTCATTGTTTTTCGTTCTCCGAACGTTTCATGGCAATCGGCTCAGGGACTTAATTTTGACGATTAGCTCTTAGTGATCAAATTATATCATGGACACTCTTTATCTCCTACACACGTGAATAACGGGTTTCAATACAAGATAATAGCTGTTAATTTCTAATAGACAATAAAAATCGTTTTGTGGATAAAATTCTAACTAGAAATTTCTGAATAAGGTGCCTTACAGGTCTAGCGACCTAGGCGGACGCTAATATTGCGACCCTTTCACTACGTGTCTGTACTCAATTATTCAGGTTCTCAATTATTAACTGTAAACAATCGATTAAATTTCTAACGATTCAGCGGAACTTCATCAGCTCGTCACGTTATCGCTCATTATTGATTTGACGGTTATCTAATAACTTAATCGTAATTCCAATAGAAAAAAACCCGGGCTCAAAATGATTAAAAATGTATCCGCACAACCAAGTGTGATTGATATGACTCAGCATGCTCAGCACACGAATTGGAGGATTCAATCAAAGTTGAAAATCCACAGCTTAGTAAAATCGCAATGAAGTATCATCACACATGGAGGATTGGAGGTGTTCTAATTGATATTCAGCTGTACATATAGTACGGAACGAGCATACACATTTAGAAAATTTTACAGTATTCGGTAATGTTTTATAGAACTTTCAACAACTTTGAAATCCGGTAAATAGAATTACCGAACGTTCAGCTGTTGAAAGTTCGGCAAAGAATTACCGAATGCTGTAAAATTTTCTAAGTGTGTAAGAATGACAAAGCTGCAAGTTCCGATGGCTTTAAATTGAGGGATACCGTGATTTAGGGTGACAATTATCGACGCCAGGAAGACGGCTCCACAATCTGGACCCTACATATCGCATGAGCCGGGACCGACCAACGGCTTTACTTCCCTTCCGAAGGAAGACGTGACCAGATGATTTCGCCTCATAAAAACCACCGACCTCGACGGGGATTGAACCCTGACTCACTGGGCCAAGTAGCAGTCACGCTTACCACTACACCCAAGGCGCCGGCGTTTTGATTTCATATACAGTGCTAGAAATTCCTATAGGCGCAGGGTTTTTTTCTAATTGTCTTTCGATTCAAAGGTTAAAAGTTGTATGTTCTAATTGTTTTCGGTATTGGGTCATGAGATACGTAGATTTTCACAAGACAGTTTTTTTACTGTTCCGAAAGTAGTTAACTGAAGAAATAAACCATTTTTTGGGTGGGAAATTCCTTTAAGCGCAGCGAAATGTCATTTTTATTGAAGCATGATAATTATCTTTAAACCTACAAATAGTACTTAGTTTGTTAGCCATTTTTCAGAATTGTTTCAAAAATTCGTTTCGGCATCGAATTAACCAGTTTGTGTAGCATGGTATCTTTCGCCATTCTTCTCTAACGGCTGATTGGAGTTCTCGAACCGTTCCAAACAGTCTTCCTCCGCTGTACAACCGTCTGGCCAGGATTCCTCAAAGATTTTTAATAGGATTTAGGTCAGGATTTCGTGCTGGCCAATCCTAAAGTGTGATTCTCGCTCGGAAAACCATTGTTTTGATACTTTGCTTACGTGGATCGCGGCGTTATCTGGTTGAAAGGCGAATTCTTCGTCACTATTGAGAGTTCATTCTGGTGGAAATTGTTGCAATCAGCATTTTTTCCTCTGCTCGAAAAGGCGGCCCATACCATAAAACTCCCACCTATAAAGTTTCTGCTTAATTTGACTTCTGGATTTTTTCGCAGATTGTGCCAGTAGTACGCATAGCAAGGTCCATCAAGGTTGAATTTCTTTTCATCCGAAAACACAACGTCGCTGCACTCAGACAGATGGCATCGATGACCAATTCAACTTCCTGGGTTCCGTTCACGATTGGTTATTTTCGAGTTGCCCTTGTTCTGCTTCTGATGCCGTAATTTTCATCTTTTTTCAAGAAATTTTGCACAACCATTTCTCCTCTACCGATTCATTTTGCAAAGACGCGGTTACCTAGGCCAACATTCTTCAATTCAGAGATTATTTTCCGCTCCGATTCGTCGCGAAACTTTCCTTTCGGCATCTTGACAACTTTACAAAATTGTCACTCCTTGTGGTTTTGTTACGTTCCATACGCTCACAAATACAGCTGCAACTCAAAAGAATGACAGTTTAATACTGTTATAATGGTTATAATAGGTGTAACATTGTCACACTGCGCTTTTAGGAATCTCGTGTTAGTTATTATAATCTATCACAGAAAAAAAATGTGACTCAACCAAAAATTAAATTAATTACCTAATTTTGGTAATGAATAAAACAAAAATCCTAGCATTATGTAGTCGGTTTAGAATTTGAAAAATGGAGGTGCGCTTATAGGAATTTCGGCCACTATATACCTACTTATTACTGATGATACTTCTTTTTCAGTGCTTATTTCGACGCTGCTGCATAGTTATTTTATCCTGAAATTGATATGATCATTTCCTTACCCAAAGGGGATACAGGTCAGGGCCAGGTCTTTCGCACTCTGATCGGTTCATTAATTTCACAACCGGATGAATCCAGTGGACTATCAGTTCACCCGATTGAAGCGAACTGCATAAGGAGAGCGGGAATGCCAAGTCCCCGCAGCGTACAGTTCATGAATAAATTGCTCGTACTTTTGACGAATTGTTAAAAGTTGGTGTTGGAAAGGAAATGCTTGAAAATCCTGTGGAAAGGGTTAAGTGATATTGCCTATCGATAAACTCAACCTGTTTGGTTACTTAAGCCTGATTAAGTCAAGCAGAGTCAAGCACTTTTATTTCAGTGTAAATTTCGAATTATTTCACGGATTGTTGAAACGCTGTATGGCAACTGAAACTCTCCTCATTGTTTCGTGGTAAAACATGTTTACATTCTTGCTGTATTTGGCGTAGGACTACGTCTTTGCTTTTTATACTGGGGTACAATTTAAAAAAAAATCGAATTGCGACCGTCGCGAAAAATGGTCAGGTTTTGAATGTTAATATTTAAGTCGTTTCTCCAAGGGTTTTAAAAAAATATGTATCAGGCGGTCGAAAATATGTCTACGCATCGTTTTGCATTGATGATATTGTTGATCTCGGGCCACATACTGTTGATATATTCATAAATGCCAAGCTTTGTCTTGAAAAGTATATTATTTCAAAGAATATTGCATTCCCCAATCAAAATGGCTTACATTTAGTAGCGAAGTCCTACGTTATCATATCGAACAACCCAATGAGGCTATACCTTGTAGTTTTGTCAAATGGTGTCGAATCAAGTGAAAGTGCGGAAACGCATTTTGTACGAAAGGCAGCAATACTGCAAATTATGGTCCCGCCACATGCACGAGAAGGTGGCAGCCATTATTGAGAAAAATCCCAACCATTCTGTGCGAACTGCAAACCGCAAGCCGGGATGCTAGATATACTGACATGTCTGTATTTATACAGACATTTAATCATGCATACATTGATAACTATCAATAAGATGAAAATGATTCTGAAATGATTTTATTTCCCAAATAAAGTTGGTTTGTTTTGTTTGTGAACCTAATAAAGCATTAAAAATTTATAAGAATATTTCTGTTTTTTTTTGTCAAATTCACGCAAACGCATCCGCTTTGTATCAATTGTGGGCCAGCCAAAAAAAAGCGGTTATCACGACTCTCCAGCTCTGTTTTGGTCTTATTTGGCCTCTTGTCGCAATGAAAAATCAGTCCTGGCATGGTATAAAGCACAAAAGGTCAAATATGTGCCAACAATAGCCAATCCCCATAACCGCCCAGATCTTCGCCCGATAGAAAATATTGGACTCTGTTTAAGCGGAAACTCTTTGAAACTAAGAAGAAAGCAAATTTGATCGCCGATTGTAAAAGAAGATGGAGAAGCGTCACCACTAGTGTACTTGAGTATACTGTACGGAATCTGATGAAGAGTGTACCACAAAAAGTTCGTGAACAACTTAATCAACTGTTTTTACTGTATATAGGGTAGAAAACGGCTTAAGAACCCCAAGACCCTATTCCAAGCACGGGGTAAACGTTGACCTACAACACTAATTTTTTGCAGTATGGTGCTTCACTACATGGAGCACCATACTGCAAAAAATGAGCGTTGTAGGCTAACGTTTACCCCGTGCTTGGAATAGGGTCTTGGGGTGCTTAAGCCGTTTCCTACCCTATAACTGGACTATACTGTATTTCAACAATCGGTTTTGTTGAATTACGTCTAGATTGTTTTTATCTTAGTTTCCGAAATTTACCGTACACAGGCTTTACAATAGTAGTTACAATAGAGTAGTTCATATCATCATCATCATCATCATCATCATCATCATTATCGTCATCATTAAACATGCTTCCATAATTAACTGTTTCGAAAATAGAAATTACAATGGATGAAATGTCATTCTAATGATTTCACTCGAAATCAAGAACATCCAAAATAGGTGCAGATCTCACTAAAAAGAAGTTATAAATAAAATGATTTAATCCAAGTCGCAATCTGATAAATTTGTTTTGACACTCGGTTCGGGTTTGACGTTCAAATTACAAATTCTCTCCAAGTTCAGTCGATGTTTCTTTTTGAATACTTTGACAAAGATTTCTCATTAGGGCCTAATTGACAAATGTAAACAATGGCTTCTTCCGTAAATTTCTCATGTCATAAAGGCTACCTAGTAAATCCTCCAATTCTATCGGATAGGTGAACTCTTCCTCTTCGAACTGTCCGTGATGGATAAAGCGAGTTTTCAATGACGAGAAATTTGTGGGAAAAGCCATTGTTTACACTTTTCAGTTTTAGGCCATAATGAAAAATCTCTGTCGAATTATCATGTTAAGGAGGAAAAAAAATTGCCGTGAATTATTATACAGTAAAAATTTATCCAGATTATTCAGATAGACAAGACAAATCTAGGGTTTTTTTTTCATTAGGGCGAATCTACAATTGAGAGATTCTCTCCGGACTCGCTCTCTTTCATTCATAAACCAATCACCTTTACGTTTTTCATTCTACTATTTGTAGAGTATGCTAGCCGGCATTGTTGTGCTTCGATCTGTACTAAAGAATCCCTCGAAAGTTTTATAATGGAGCTGTAATGAATGAAAGAGAGCGAGCCCGGAGAGAATCTCTCAATTGTAGATACGCCCTAATGAAAAAAAAACCTAGAAATAGCTGTATAGCCCGCAAAAATTAGGACGTACAATTGTGATGGACCCTCTTTGGTTCAGTTGATTTTCGATCAGACTTGAAAATTCCTCAAAATCCCTGGACAAATGGTACGACTTTTGCCAAAAATATTCAGCCAGGACAAACTCTCCAGTGCCAAAACACCAAGTTAAGAGCCGGCGTATCGTACCAACAAACACATACGCCAATTTGAAAAAAATAAGATAAACCAATCAAAGAATCGAGGTCTGAACTGGTATCAATGAATAATTAAAATCAGTTACCGTTGAAGGATTCAACATCAATTTTCCGTGCCAACGCTTACACGTGTGCACAACAGATCTAAATCAACCTTTTTGTTCGACTAGCTAGCTTCGGTTTGAAAAGTTCCTGAGAAGACAGTGCCGACTGAAAACAGGTGTGCGTGCTACATTATTGTTTGCTTTGTTCGCGGCAAGTGGCAGACATGTATCAGCTTTGCACAGTGGTTCCCGGCACGGAAAACTTCACGGATCAAAATTTCCTAGATGTTTGAAGGTTAGGATCGTGGTTCATTTCTCCTATCAAGTTTTAAAATTTAGATTCTTCGTATCCTCGTTATTTAATGCTGACCAAATAATCAAATTTCATTGAAAATAAATTTTTTTCAAACCCTTAATTATTGAGTGCATATTTCGTTCGAATGTTTCATCTCTAAAGGTCACTTTTATGTGAATCATAATGCAGGAAATTAAAAAAAAATCACAGCAAGCGTCACCGAGGATGTTTTTGTACTAGTAAATTCGTGTATCACTCGAAAATTAGAGTTTGAAGTTTGTTAAAAATCTGTGTTTTTTTAATTCAACTTCAGTGGTTTTAGTTATGAAGGTGATTGCCAGGCTGCGCCCTGTTTAGCATGGATTGGAGCCGAAAGTTTTGCTGATTTTATCATGTGGAACTTTTCACCAGCGGCGGATGATCAAAAATAGTGGTTTAGTGACTACGTTGCTGAAAATTGTCCAAATAGAGATCAACAACTGCAAGAAAAAAATGATCAAAAATTGACCAACAGTCCCGGAAAGGATTAGAGGAGTAAGGAGGCTGCTGCCACACAATCACAGTAATGAAAAGCGTCTGTTCCTTCCTCTTTTTTCCGATTACGTTCCGAAACCTCCTTAAAAAGCATTGCGATCAAGATTTCAAAAGAGAACCTGGTGAGACCATACCAATAGTACGTGAAAATACCCGCAACATCATTTCTATTCAGAACTAATTCGATTTAATTGGCAATTCTTTTATGTCTCATAATCAAACATTTAATAATTATATTATATTAGAGTGTTTCATTCCTAAAGGTTACTTTTAGGGGAATCATAAAAAGGTAACTAAGAACTGAGCATGTTAGGGTTATGAAATGTTACCTATTTAGAATTTAATACTATTTGTTATTAAGGTAAAGCCTTTGTTTTGAGTTAAAGTAGAAACTTTATGTAAAATTATGAATTTAATATCATTCCGTATCTAAAAGTACGAAAGCCCACAGAGCATAATCAAAAACAAGGCCACGGAGCATGCACATTCTTCTTCTGAATGTCTAAGCCAATTCGATGCCTTTTGATGGACGACGAAATCTTACGTTAAATTTGACACCAGTACACTTCCAGGCCTCCAGTTTTATAATACAGGGCACCGCGATGTCACTCAGTGTCAGAACTGCCTGATGTTTGGGAATGAGACCGAAAATGTGAGCAGATGGAGGATGCTGCCCAAGTAGCACACGAAACATCTTTCATATTTATCACTCAGTGTTCATGTTTCATTTAAGCAATTCTGCAGTAACAAAACGCATATTCTGTTACAGCCGAGTTCATTTCACGTATACGAGATACTAGATATTTCATTGATGTCGCTCAAATGGTCTGCAAAGACCATTCAAAACAAACATTGGAGTTAAAGGGTGTCCACGATGAAATTGCCACACTATGAAATTGCTCTAACTTTTTAACCGTTGGGTAGAATTCATTGAAAATTTGGGTGGATTTAGTTCATAGTGCATTATTTACATCCTGCAAGTTTTCAAGTCCTGTGATCAAAACTCGCGGAAATGGAGTCGAAAGAACAGCTCGTGCGTGATAAAATCTTGCGCATTCATCACGAGAACAAGGATCTCTCGCATCGTTCCATCGCTAAAACGTTGGGAATCGCGAATTCCACGGTGTCGCGAGTGATTAAGCGGTTCGAGGAACGGTTGACCACCGATCGGAAGCCCAGAAGTGAAGGAAAAAGTATTCCGTACAACACCAAAAATCACAACCGCGTAGTTGGGGCCTTCAACCGAAATCCGAACGCCTCCGTTCGGGATGTGGCTAAGAAGCTGCACCTAAGCCGAAGTTTTGTCCAGAAGGCCAAAACTAAGGCTGGGCTTCGAACCTTCAAGGTACAAAAGGCCCCTAATCGCGACGAGAAGCAGAACAAGTCCACCAAAACCCGGGCCAGGAAGTTGTACCTCAACATGCTGACGAAAGTTGCATGCTGCATCATGGACGACGAAACATATGTGAAGACCGACTTCAAACAGATCCCCGGCAACCTGTTTTTCACGGCCAAGGATAAGTTCAGCGTTCCGGAGCATGTCCGCACTCAGAAGATGTCCAAATTTGCGAAGAAATTCCTGGTTTGGCAAGCCACCTGCACGTGCGGGAAGCGGAGTGCACCTTTCGTGACCCAGGACACGATGAACGGACAGGTATACATAAAAGAGTGCCTCCAGAAGCGGCTGCTTCCTCTCCTGAAGGCCTACAACGTCCCAACAATCTTCTGGCCGTATTTGGCCTCATGCCACTACTCCAAGGACGTGCTGAAGTGGTATGCGGACAATAAGGTCAATTTCGTGCCGAAAATGTTCAACCCTCCCAACACTCCGGAGCTCCGCCCCATCGAGAAGTACTTGGCGATTATGAAGCAGCACCTTCTTAAACGACCTAAGGTAGTGAAGACAGTCGAGGAACTGAAGAAAGTATGGGTTTACATGCAAAAAACGGTTGATTCACAGGTTGTGCAGAATCTTATGGCCGGGGTTAAGGCCAAGGTGCGGGCATTTGCGTATGGGCTGTAAATAAAATACGAGTAAAATGGTAAAATGAAGTTTAATAGTTATTTCTCAATCCCTGAAAATTTGATGGCAATCGGATGAAAACTCGAATTTTGCGAATCAATTTTGTGTGTGGCAATTTCATCGTGGACACCCTTTAGTCGAGACCTGTTTGTCTTTGTAAACTTGCAGCTAAGTAAATTTTATCAACACGTTGCATACTTAGTATTTTCCAGTGTATGTGATGTTTATTATGAAGTAATTTTAACCTCCAGAGCAACATGACACATAAAGTACACTCTTAGTATGTGCCAACTGCAGTGCGGCACACTAAGCATCCAGCAGAGAATGCCCAAAGCGGGTATAATTCATTGAACGTTGCAAAAAAAACGTCAGCCAACAATCAACCCAGGCGTCGTAGACGATCTGGTGCGCCTCCGACCCTCACGACCGTGAACTGTCCCGCTATACCACCACGCCAAGTGTCCCCAAACCGTTCGGTCCACAGTCGGCTTTCTATTCAGCAGCGGTTCACAGCTTCAGCAACCCAGCAATCCTAAAGCTCTCTTCCAGGACCATCGTACTCTGGTGCAGCATCCGGCGCGATCAATTATTCGATACTAACAATGGAGGAAGTCGTTGATAGTCTGCTACCAATTCAAGCTAGTATTGCGGTTGTCAATGGACCGTGAAATCATCATAATAGTCAACTGCCACGCTTGCTCGCTCAAGAGCTAGAATATCGAATTCATCGACTTTCTCAACGAACGAGCCATTGACTTCGCAATTATAACCGAGACGCATCCCAAGCCTGAGATCAATGTGTCTCTCCCAGATTTCCGACTGATCAGACTTGATCAAACCAGTTCCACCAAAGGGAGAGTCGCCGTCACCCTGTGCACCAACATCAACTGCCAGATATACGCATATGCTTCCAAGCATTCAGCTTAAATTATTGAAGCCATCGGAGTCAAGGTTGAATCCACCGTCAAGTAAGCGCAAATAACGGGACAGATACGACTTTACGAAACGATATAAGCAAGCATACTCGGAGGCATGGGCAGTTCATCATCGCCAGCGAATTGAATGCAAGACATGAAACCTGGGGAAACGCACGACGAAACAAGAACGACTCCGCGCTACCTTTTCACTTCCCGGAACTTCCCGTTGCTAGTTTCACACGCCAACGTTTCTTGAGTGAACTTTCTGGGATGAGAGAATGATACATCGCGAACTTTTTCTACTCGAGTACTTCTTTCACATACGTTTCATCGTCCATTATTATACACCTAGAATTTCTACACAATAACGAATCGTAGAGTTTGCGGGCCCATGGTTTCACGGGCGCGGCCTATTTTGGGTTTGTTTTGGGTTTTTTCTGCTTCCGGTATGTTTTTACCCCAAGTCTTTCTTTGGCACGCATGACGTTACTCGACGAGGTCCCTAGTTTTTTCGCAGCATCCCGAACGGAAGTCGCTGGTTTTCGCTTGTCGGCATCCCTGATCTTTTTATCAATATCCGGACTAACAGGACCGGATTTCCGACCACTCTTCAGCGCATCTTCAAACGTACACTGTTCTCTATATTTTCGAATCGCAGATCGTACCGCTCCGACGCTTACACCCTCTTCTTTGGCCAATTTTCTCAAGGAGAGTCCACTCACAGTGCACCATTTGTGCACGATACTTTTTCGTTGTTCCGGAGTAAGACCGCGCATTTTAATCGGTAACACAAAACTGAGCACTTTTTTGATGCTATGTTATTCCGAAATGTGCAAACAAAAGGACGCAGCCAAAACATGTTGAAATATTTCATTATATTTAAAGTGACCGTTAAAATAAGGTGTGCTTATACTTTCTGGAACAGTCGTTATACCATGTGATTCGGAATATTGGCGCCAGTAATATTGCTCTCACTTGCACTGTAGTTATGTAAAAATGTCCCGAAAATCAAATGATGATGGTTTCATTCAAGGTTGACCATAGTCTTCTTCTTTAGCATTTCAAGCTTATTGCTTTCACAATTAGCTTATTGCTTGCTCACAACTTAGTGTTCTAATTGCACTTCCACAGTTATTGATTGAGAGCTTTCGATGCCAGTTACCATTTTTACATTAGTATGATTGTGTGGCAAGTACAATCATACACTATGCCCAGGGAGTCGAGAAGTTTTCCTTAACGAAAAATTCCTAGACCAGACCGGGAATCGAACCCAGCCACCTCCAGCATGGTGTTGCTATATAGCTGCGCCTTTACCGACTGAGCTAAGGGTTGGCCACAGTAAATTGTCCATTTTACCCGATTTCCCCTCATACTTGAAAAAACTCATTTAACATGCTGTTTTGAAGATTGGCGTTGGTAAAAAAAACTCTCACTTGCACTGTACTTACGTCCAAATGTCCGGTAAATCGAATGAAGATCATTTCGTTTAGGGTTGACCACAGCCAATTGTCAATTTCACCCGTTTTCCCCTCATACTTGAAAAAGCTCATATACAGTTCTGAAAATTGGTGCCAGCAATATTAATCTTAAAAAAAAATTACTTTTTCAATGGCCTTACCCCATGAATTTCATCGATGAGCAGTCTGGAAATAGATGTCACAATTCATTGTTTTAGGTGGTCTAATTTTATTTAAACCAATGAAGGACAGTTAACCGGAGATCCCGTTAGTGTCGTGTTGTTTAAATTATCTCAATCTACTATAGAAAGGCCCGTAGACCGCCACTTGAAAGCCACTGGTGCAGTAGCTGCTACAAGAGAGTTGCATTCGGTCCACTGCGCTGACATTGGTATACTGCGCTATCATTGTCGTATATTGAGCATAGCAGAATCGGGGCTAATTTCAATCCACATAATTGAAAAGTGTGATCTATTTAGAACTACTTGTGAATTCGACGTACCTTTGAACTTATCATACAATGAAACGTTCGAGATAAGGTAGACTACATGAGATTCCATTCGATAATAATTACTTTGATTGTATGGACTACTAAACCCGATGAACTCCAGAATCTCCTACTTTTTAGCAGCAGCACTAGGTGCACTGTTGGTAGAATGTCTTGTGCACTTGTGCACCAACGAAGGACAGGAAGCGAGCGGAAGGTAGTGCGGTAAACCGGAGGCCGGCCGTTTACTACTTGGTGCGATGTCTGCTCGTATAGCTGCTACATTGAGTGAGCATGTGTTTTGTCTAGTCCGATCTAGCCCGACTATGTTGTTTACTTTGCCACTGATGATGTGATGGTTAATTATATGAGGCCACTTTCAAATTTTCTGCAGTTTGCTGCCTCGGTGTGAGTGGACAACAGCAAAGCACAAACTAGAAAGATGCGAAGGCAAAAGTGAAACAAAAACAAAAACAAATAAATATCTAATACGAAACTGAAACTAGAGGATTGGTCAAATAAAGCCGCCGGAGTGTTTTCTTCTCTTCGGCATGTTAAGTTAACAGCTACACTGCCAGGTGAACAACGCTTCGACTAATGGTATCAGGCTTGGATTTTCAATAACAAGGACAATTGTCACGATCAAGAATGGTTATTCGTAAAGAAGCCAGCCTTATGGAATAGTATATAAATTAACACACGTCAGAAGCACTAGCGAGGGATTGAGCAACGGCATGAAATGGAAACCGGATTCTTTTTTAAGTACGGCGCGCGTTGATTGCCAACCGGTGGATCTAGAAGTCATTGGTCTGAGAACGCGCAGAAGATAACCAGATGGTCAATACACTGCTGCGTTCAAGTACGTAACACGAATTAGTAGGCTGATAGTTTCAGCGGACACATAATGAGTCTCTCGCATATCTTTATCGAAACTGTTTTTAAGGACCGCAGAAAAAAATATTATTTGATAACAAAATCGAGCAAAATTTCTCGAGGGTGACAAGGGGTGAGTAATTTTTAATCTTGCTATACAGCATATATAGCAGGAAATACTTGTACACGTATATCAGAGAATCATATTTCAAAAAGTTCAAAATAATTACGTTGCAATTTGCAGGTCACAATGCTTGAATTGAGAATACACTACCGCCTTTTATACGATTTCAAAACAAAACAGTTGCTCAATGAATCTTACGGAAGAGCAACATACTTTATGAGATAATCTGGGATTTTCTAGGTCATCCAACCTGTACTGGAGTACTGAACTTAGGATTTATAATTGAACCTGTAGCTTTTTCGGCTATACATATTTACGATATGTTTTCAACCATCTGGAGTCTTCTGGAAGGTCGGCAGATAGTATGAAATTATCTGGGATATTCTATATTAGCCATACAGTAGAGCTCAAAAATTAGGATCTGAAATTTTTACTGTAGCTTTTAGGCTACACAAATTTACACAGTGCTCACTGGATATTCGGGTAGGGTTCTATGCTTAGCTTTAGCTTAGCTTGGCTGACTGCACGTATCTATGGTTGCTACTCCGTGATTGGTCCGAATCAGTGAAATTGCACAATGAATCAACTGAATGGGGCTGGGAGTAACCGACCATTCTCACTGTACACGTTTCAGTGACTCAATTTCTTTAATAATCAATAACGGCGCCGGCCACGTCCTTGCAATCAGTTGGGAATAGGGAAGGAAAGTTAGTGTGACCTTTGCTGATTAGGGACCGTGTTTACCTCTCCCATCCCCACAAAGGTCACAGGAAGGAGGTTTTTCTATGTTAGTAGGGTAGGGCTCGATGGATCAGGATTCACCTTGATAAGTGATGTGATTATATACAGTCAGTCGCAAAATTGAGTGCACACCTATAGTTTCATTAGTAATGTAACGTTTTTCAGGGATTAAAAGAAATTAAATGACATCAATCATAGTTTAACAATAACTTTATTTCTCTTCCATATGATTGTTGGGCAAAATAAAAACAATAACAAATTAATTCATTACAAAAAAAAAAAAAGAAAAAAAACATCAGTTCTTACCTGGCAAAATTGAGTGCACAGTCAACTTTTTATTAATAAAAACAAGTTTAAATGCCCGTAGACATAAAGAAAACAAATTTTTTAATATTTGGTGTGTCCTCCCTTGGCCTCCAGCACGGCTTGTAAGCGACGCGGCATCGACTCCACTAGCTTCTTAGTCACCGATGATGGAATATTCTCCCAAATGTTCTGAATCGCCGATTTGAGATCCTTCTTATTTGTTGGGTTAACATTTTTTAGTCGATTCTTAACCTCACACCACAAATGCTCAATAGGATTTAAATCAGGTGATTGGGGAGGAGTTTTGAGTTGTTTCGGGACATTATAGAGCAACCACTCACGTACTACGTAGGAGGTATGCTTGGGATCATTATCTTGCTGGAAGTAATAAACCCGTGGTAATCCCAATTTTTGCACCGAAGGTTGAAGATTTCGTTTCAGGATGTTGAGATAACCCATTTTATCCATGGTCGTTTCTATAAACTCCATAGTGCCGGTTCCACTAGCCGCCATCGAGCCCCACATCATTACGCTTCCTCCTCCATGCTTAACGGTTGGGCACAAATTTTGTGATTGCAGCTCCGATCTTGGCTTTCTCCACACCATTTGCCTTCCATCCGATCCAAACAAGTTCACTTTCGTTTCATCGGTGAAAATTACTGTGTTCCAGAAATCCTGAGGTTTGTCCACATGTTCTTTTGCAAATTCCAGCCGCTTTTTGATGCTTGCTTTTGAGAGAAGTGGTTTTTTCCTAGCAACTCGGCCATGCAAATTATGTCTGTCTCCCCGTCAACCATCAATGCTTCCAAATGAAAATCTGACAATTCAATAACTAATGTATAGACCCTATGCGATCAAAACCTCATGTCGACAAAACCCACAGACCCGAAGCTATGACAACATATGTGAAAAAAGCCATCCGTGGACACAGCAACCCCAAAAATCCGCACCCCTGTGAAGGACCCAGGCAGCACACTAAAAACCTCTCCACAGCCTACAAAAATACAGAAAACAATGCGGACAAAACTCGAACTACCCTCACAAAGCGGTCTGTACCACAGCTGGCGTCAAGGTTGACACACCAACACGAGCACCTCCCCCCCTCACCCGATACTGACCCCGCCGAAACATCGGTGCAAAAAAAAAAAAAAAGCCGTGGTGAATTCATCTTATTAATACACATGATTTGTTACGCGTGAAATATCCAAAACAACTAGTGTAACCCACGAAGAACTTTGAAAATATGGCATTCAGTATGAATTGGTTTGTGAAAACTACGTATACAGTGTTATACAGTATTATTAATAAAATTCACCTCGGCTTCCTCCCCGCACCGACACCTCAGCAAGGTCAGCATCGGATGAAAAAGGGGAACGCCCACGTTGGTACGTCAACCCCGACGCCGCTTCAGTCCAAACCACCCTATGGAAACAGTTCAAATCCCGCCCACACAATCCTCTGCACCCCTACAAGCCCCGAAGAAACCTCCAATATGCCACCCAAACCCCTCACAGAAACACGGACCCCTGAAATCTTCACGTCCAAAATCTACTCCCCTCACACATGCCACGACAACCCCAAATCTATAAACCCTATCAACATGAAACCCTGATCACACCAGGTTCACACATTTTGCATAATGTTGTCAAACCTTCATCCAAAAACACTGACAATTGACAAAGTTACAGGAGGCTGAACATGGAGTCTCCCGCCAACAAGACCCCGCTCGGCCTCTCCCATGCCACTGAGTGTACATACACATACATATACATACAAAGCGAAACAAAAATATTGGAATGGGACACAAAAGGAGAAAATGGAAAGAGCTCACCCGGGTTTCCAGAACATTCCATTGCTGTGGTTGTAACATCGAGCAACCAGAGCAGGTCCGCGTACCCTCCAGATAACATTCTGTTCTTAAGGAGATGGTCGACCATGAACGCTCCACGACCATTAACCAAACATCTCCGAGTGACGCGGGTGAACTCGCATACAAGGCTGTATGTTCGGGGTTCCGTCTGCACCGGGGACACTTTGTTTTTACACCAGTCGAAAGCCTCGTGTTGGACCGCAATCAACTCTTTAGTGACAGAATCAAGATGAAAAGTTCAACACTACACAATAGTTTCCACTAAATATCTAATTTTCTCGAAAATTTGCAGATAAAACAAGCAGCGAAGCACAAACACGTCAGTCCCGGAGCGCGACCTACTTCGATCTCTGGATATTCGGGTAGGGTTCTATGTCATCCAAACTATTATGTAGTTCAGAACATAGGATCTATGATTGGTCGGGGTTCCACCTCATTGCATAAAGCAACTGAACGTAACTGATCCCATACAGCCCTTGTAACTGTAGCTTTTTCAGCTGCAAGGTTAATTTGGAATGACCTAGATTACCCCATATCTTTTGACTTTCCAAAAGGTTCAATGTACATGGTTGAATACATATCACAACTTTGTACAGTCGAAAAATCTATAGATACAATTGTAGATTCTAGGTTTTTAACACAAGAATTGTTTGAATGACCTAGAAAACCTCAGATTATGTCATATTGTTGATTGAACTCCCAAAATATTCGATAACCATGGTTGATTACATCGTTACTTTGTGTTGTCGAAAAAATACAATTACAAGTTTTGATACTGTTTTGACATTCTCACAGTCGCAATTTCTTCACCTTTAGTGCGATTTATGTATCTCGAGAGGCGATTTGATATTCGGGAATATCCTTCCCTAACTTCAATGCATTGTAGCACTCCGGGTGAGAGTTCTTGATGTATCGCAAACAGTTGGCCAATCCAAATGTTTTCGGACTGAATTTGAAATTGTGACTCAGGCTGCAACTCAGACTCCCGTTCCCGGAACGCACTCCGTTTCGCGCTTTTCCGGACACATTTTCTTTGTCCTCTTTAACAAATGCTGAATCCATTTGTTCACAACAACTCAACGTAACAAAATCCATAGAGAAAATGCCTCAAATGTACAGAGAAAATTATATTAAAACAGGAACTAACTGATCACTCGAATATTTACAGTACATCACTAGTCGGGATTGCAAAAGCTTCGATGAACAAAGTCCGTTTTCATCAGTAATTTCGAGCAGTCAACGGCCACCTGCGGATACTCGGATGCGGAAAATTTGGTTCGCCTTCAACGGTGCCTAAAGGTAAATGCCCTGGAGTCAGTGAGAAGCCGACTGCTTTTACCCTCAAGCGTACCAGAACTCCTCATTAGGTCGTTGTTGGGCAAAATTCATCAGATTTCTCAACCGAGGCACGATCGACTGGATACAATTATGTACTTCGGCCTTAGATTGCAAAACTTGGTCGACCATCTCAAAGCAGCGCAGCAGATCAACCACCTTGCGAATCCGGTGCCCATGCAGGAACTGGTGGAAAAACTGTCAGGTTCGATGCGACTTGACTGGGCAGTCTTCAAAAATAAACATCAAGCCGCGACGCTTGAAACCTTCGGAGAGTTTATGGCAGGCTGGGTAACAGCTGCAAGTGAAGTCTCCTTCAACATACCGGGAGCCAGTGCGCAAAAACACACCATGCAACCAGAAAACAGGGACTATAAACAAAAAGGTGTGAATTTAGGCATCGTTCAAGCTCACTCCGCAGATGAATCTTCAGCTCCTACGCCCAGCAGTGCACCCAACATCGGTAAAACAGGTAAGCAATGCTTATCGTGTAGTCGAGCAGGCCATCGAGTAGCCGATTGTCAGCAGTTCAACGGTGCTAGCGTGGATGAACGCTGGATGTTAGTGCAGCAAAAAGGGCTCTGCAGAACATGCCTAAACAGTCACGGCAATTGCCCGGGTCGATCATGGAATGATTTCAGTGTCAACGGATGCCGTCAGAAGCATCATTCCCTTCTACACTCCAACAACCTTTCCAAGCGAACCTCCGGTGATTTGAAGTGGCCCCTTTTCCGCATCCTTCCCGTCGTGCTATATGGCAACGGTACCTCCCAAGTTATCTACGCCTGCATTGACGAAGGCTCGTCTTACACTCTCTTAGACGAATCGATTGCTAGACAGCTTGATGTTAGTGGAAAACCAGAACCACTCACCTTGAAGTGGACCGGAGATGTGACACGGGTCGAGCCAAAGTCACAATGCGTATCAATTCGCGATATAGACTCTCCAATGCTCGTACGGTTCAATGTCTCGTTCTACCCAAACAAAATCTGAAGTATCAGGACCTTGCGAATAACTTTCCACATCTGCGTGGTCTCCCCCTCGAAGATTATGTTGCGATTGAGCTCCAACTGCTCATTGGTTTGGACAATTTGAGATTATGCGTCCCTCTAAAGTTGCAAGAAGGAGGGACGCATTGGTGCGAAATATCGACTGGAATGGAGCATCTACGGGTACGTCCCAAATCACCCAACCCAACCAGCAATTGTCGGGGCGGTTTCCGATCGCGATCGCGAACTAAACGATCAGCTTCATGACTATTTCACTCTCGAGGATGCCGGAGTTTCCGAACCACGTCAAATTTTTGAACCGACCGACGAAAATCGTGCGAAACGAATCCTACGAGAGACAACACGTCGTACTTCTATTGGATCGTGCTTTGAAACCGGCTTGCTATAGAACACTGACAACCCTAACATTCCCGATAGTTATCCCATGGCTGTCCGGCGCCTGGAGGCACTAGAACCTCGACTTCAACGGGAACCGGATCTTCAAAAGAGTGTTCGTGAGCAAATAGTGGATTACGAAAGGAACGGTTATGCAAACCGTGTGTGGTATCTTCCACTGGGCGTTGTAACCAATCCCAAAAAACCTGGGAAAGTTAGGCTGATCTGGGATGCGGCAGCCAAGGTGAGTGGAGTCACTTTCAACTCTCGTCTTCTGAAGGGCCCTGATTTGCGCTTCCGCAGGTGCTATGCCAGTTCCGCCAATATCCAGTGGCGGTAAGTGGCAACGTTATGGAAATGTTCCATCAACTTCGAACACGTTCCCCCGACTGCCAATCACAACGTTTCTTATTTCGTGAACACCCAAATGACCGTCCCCGAATTTAAGTCCTGGATGTCGCTACGTTTGGATCGTCCTGTTCTCCGGCGTCAGCACAGTACGTGAAAAATCTCAATGCAGAAGAGTTCGCCAGTTCGAGTATCCGAGAGCTGCTGCAGCCATCAAGGACAAGCATTATGTCGATGACTACTTGGACAGCTTTGAGTCGATGGAAGAGGCGATAGCAGTGGTCAACGAAGTTAAACTACACTCTAATGGAGGATTCACTCTCCGACGAGCCTGAAGATTTGCGAGGAATAAGTGGAGTTGCCGAAGTGGAAACAAAAAACTTACAGCTAGAACGCGATGGGAAATCCGAGTCAGTGTTGGGGATGCAGTGGATTCCAGATGCAGACCTATTTATCTATTTTTTCGGAGCACGAGAAAACTTGCAGGAAATTCTAAGCAACAATCATGTACCTACGAAGCGCGAGGTAGATAGGGTGGTCATGAGTCTTTTCGATGCACTTGGTCTCATTGCATTTGTTCTTGTTCACGGCAAAATATTAATTCAGGAGCTGTGGCTGTTAGGGATAGAGTGGGGCCAACAAATCCCGTGCAATATCAACGATCGTTGGCGACGGTGGGTAGACTTACTTCAGCAGATGGACTTACTCCGCATACCTCGATGCTACTTCCGTTCCGCATCGGACTTCTCCCGTATACAAATCCATCTCTTCGTCGACGCAAGCGAAGCCGCCTATGCTTGTATAGAGTACTTCCGTTTGGAGGCCGAGCTCGTCCACGCAGCAGTCGGAGTGGCGGTGGGTACCGTCCAAAATGAACGTAGCAGATCTAGCCATCAAATGGACCAACGGTCCACAGGTAACGATAGACAATCCCGGGTTCCAAGGACCATCCTTTCTCTACGAAACTGAAAAACTGTGGCCTAAACAGGGAACGGTTACTCCAACGGAAGAAGAGCTCCGTCTCATCCAGCACCACACCGTGCTCTTTGCTCCAAATATGGTGTTCGAGAGATTCGGTAGGTGGACTAAAATGCAGCGCGTAGCGGCATATGTCTTTCGCTGCACCGATAGCTTCCGCAGGCATCAAATCAAGGACAATTTGAAACTCGGTCACCTTACTAGGGAGGAACTTCACTGGGCTGAAGAAGCACTGTTGAAGACAGCTCAAAGTGAGTTCTATGCCGACAAAGTTACCATCCTCGCAAAGACTCAAGTATCGTCAGAAAATCGCCACGTTGTCGTGGATAACTCCAGTACCATCTACACTAATTGTGCGTACTTGGATGACAAGGGTCTCCTGCGCAGCCGTGGCCGAATCGGTGCGGCACCATATGCACCAACCGAAGTATCCGATCATTCTCCCAACCAATACTTAATTACTTTCCTTATTTCAGTCACGTTAACCGAGAGACCATATTCAACGAGATTTGCCAACGTTTTGAGATCTCATCGTTGCGAAGGCCACTAAACAAAGTTGAACGGGCGTGTGTATTCTGCCGTTTAACGAAAGCGATCCCTAGACCACCAATGATGGCTCCACTTCCCTAGATGCGCTTGACGGCCTTTGTTCAACCGTTCACTTTCACTGGATTGGACTACTTCGGACCGATACTCGGTAATGTGGGTAGAAGTAACGTAAAACGCTGGGTAGCCCTCTTCACATGTCTTATGGTCAGAGCGGTACACATAGAGGTAGTGCATTTGTTAAGTACCGAATCGTGCATAATGGCAGTACAGTGTGTCGTGGCACGCAGAGGCCAACCCAGGGAGTTTTGATCCGATAACGCCACCTGTTTTCAAGGCATCAGCAATCTTGCTGATTTTGCTGAGAAGTTCACGACCGCCAAAACAGCCTTGAAGTTTATTACACCAGTTGCTCCACACATGGGAGACGTATGTAAGAGCAGATTGGAGAGATTGGTTCGTTCCGTCAAGGTGGCGATCGGAGCAATTCTAAATGGTCCGCTAAAGCCAGACGATGAGACCTTAGAAACGGTCCTCTTAGAAGCGGAGGGAATGAACAATTCTAGACCGCTCACGTTCATCCCTTTAGAGTCAGTGGATCAACAGGCTTTGACGCCCAAACATTTGGGCAACTCTTCCGGAACAAAGTTCTTTCCGACCGAGCTCAGTCAGTCAACGCTTCGAAGCAGCTTGAAGCTAGCGAGGTACACCACCGATGATTTCTGGCGCATTGAATATCTCCCAGTGAGAACGAGGAGATGCAAGTGGTTCGAGGACGTAAGGGATCTGGTGGAAGGAGACTTGCTATTGGTAGCGAATGGAACGGTGAAGAACCAGTGGATTCGGGGATGGATTGAGCAGGTGTTTCCTGGACGAAATGGCAGGGTACGACAAGCGTTGGTTTGGACATCTTCGGGGATCATGCGTAGACCAGCAGTAAAGATCGCTGTATTGGACGTCGAGGAGAGAAGTAAACCCGGTAACGGTGCGTCAGGACTTCCGAATCCTCACCAAGGTTTACGGGCGGGGCTATATCACGACGAGACCCCTCATTACAGCAACTTTCTATTCCTGGCTTCACCCTAGGTTTCACACCACGACGCTGCGTTAACTGACAACGAACTGACAGCGGGACATGCCAACATCAAAAGGCACGTTAACGTTAAACCGCGCAAAGACAATGCAGAGGAAAGCGGTGCCGTTCTATTCTACGCTCCTAAAGCTAAAGTTGTACAAAAGTTGTACGTGAAGTAAAAGTAATCTAGTTGATTTGTAAGTACGGAAAGAAATTGAATTGTATCGAACCTAATTGCTAACATTGAACCTAATTGCTAACATCAAATTGTAGATCCTACGATTAAAGCTAAGGCTGGACAGTGGACAGTGATGAAACAATACCAATACCACTTCCGGAATAATTAAACCAAATTTGTAAGTGGATATCCTTATTATTTACCTAATTTTGCTAAATAAACGAATTAGAATTTTTTTTAGCTTAGAGCATACACACTACAAAAACGTGTTGCTCGTTAAGAGTTGAAAATTCTAACCCAACACATGCATTCGCGAGTTTGGATTCACTGATTACTAATGATCTGTTGTTCATGTAAATTTTGTAACCAATTGGTTATCCATGCTGATTTAGACTCTGCTCGTTGTGTTTCTCAGATGAGAAACAAGCATCTTTTTCTAAAGGCTATTATAACTCTCGACAACTTATCCAAAACAACGTTTCTGTTTTTGTAAACAAGGGTGGGACAAAATGTTCAAACGTTTCTTGAAACCCTTACTTCTCTTACGCAAACTTGGACACAAGGAACAACATTTCCTAACATAATGTTGATGCTAGTTTCCGTGGGGATGCTGAGAGTTTTGAGAAATTTACGTTTGAATCTTGTTTCCCCTCTTCGTATACAAAATCAGTATCGTCGTTTTGAATAAGTTGTCGAGAATTCATTGATTCTTCTCAGCCATGTTTAGGAACACATATTTGCCAGATGTTTCGATCGAGTAACTCTATTTAAGCCTGTTCAAATTAGTTAATGGTATGATACGATTTTTCACATTAAGATTGGTTGGGCTTGTATTCTACATCATTTCACCTGGAAACTGCTTTAATTACACTCATTTTTATACACATAGATCAACAATGCTCATATATTGAGAAGGTCCAATCAGAAAACAATAGTTCTAGGGAAAATTATTTCCAATTTTCCCCGAAATAATGCAAAAAACTATACGCAGTTAAAAGACCTTCCGTTAGATATAGGTGGGTAAAGAAACGCAACAAGTTCATAAAGGTGAATTCTTGCACACTGGCTCGCGTAGTAGGCATGAGAAAGAGTAGCCAACATACTGACAGACCGACCGACTGTATTCAAGGCTATTATTGCTGTCACACTATTACATAGCACAAAAGTCTCCATTACCCGTTTCCTCTCCCGTGCGTACCTACCTACTAAATGCAAAACAGAATCTCATTTAAAAAGAAACAAGTTCCTATGGCTCGATATTAAAATTGCCAAACAAACCCCGGTGATACGTTTCAACATAAAAAAGACACATTAAACATGCTCACAATCACTTCGACTCGGAAGCTTGCTATTACTGGTAGAATTTTCTCAATTTTAATGACTCAACTATTAGCGAAGCGTATTGTCTACTCACCGAAAAGACACAGGAGAAATTTGAGTGTCATTAGTAGCGAGTACTTCCAGAATTCTATATCATCACGGAGGGACTCGTCCGAACCCATTTCCGCACTAGTCCGCAGGAAATCAGCTGCAGCAGCCGTCGCTGCATTCATGGTGGCATTCAAAGCTGAGTTGACCAGCGATTCCGGTTCCGATACCGACTCAACTGTGGCCGAGCTAAACGAAGGATTCGCCGCACTGCTTGATCCGGTTGAAGAATTCGGCAGTCCCATACTAATTTTGAGGATTTCGTCGATTATGAACAGGCTGGGGACGCGCATTATGACGTCGACCAGCCCAAGGACTTTGGTGCGTACTACCGACATTCTGCAAGCTACGAGCTCTCGTATCCTTGAGAAAACCTTCCGGAAGAATCGACTCTCCTGCCGCGGTTTGCTCCAATTTTTTCTGTACCTTCAGGGCCACGACACTGATTTTATTCTTCCTCACACCGACTTCTCTTTTCCTTCTGTGAGATGAAAAGGAACTTATATTTTTTCTTCTTCCAAGAGCAAGATAGTGGATAAGAAAAAAAAACTTTCACATTTGCTACTCCGGGGCCATTGTTTTTCTTACGGAGCAGCCCACTTGCGGCAAGCTCCGGATAAGCCTAACGAACACTTTTCGTAGTATTATTTATGATTCTGATCGCAGTACCGTACCGAAGGTGAGAGATTTTCTTTGATGCGAAACTTTTCACTTTTCTAGCAATAATTATTGCCGTCGCGTAAAATGTTCGAAAACGGACTGACGAACTCAAAAGTAGAACGATGATTTTGACGTTAGAAGATTGGTGTGCGTAAATTTTTCTACCGAGCCAAATCTGTCAGGTGATGATGCGGTGACGGGAAGGGGTGGTGCACTGCGAATCTATAAAAATCGACAATCTATAAAAGAGGTGAGAACAACCAAAAGGAACACGGCCATTGAAAATAGCTCAATGATGGCTGAAAATCATGCATCAACAGAAGCGGGGTTAGCACAGAAAACAGACGTTAATCTTCGGTCTGCTACTTGTATAAAACTTTAAACCAACATTTCAAATGTATGTCGATATTCTCCTGGTAGGCGGGGCTGCAGTAATGCAAATGTTTATCAATAGCATTCCTAGCACATAACCTGAGCAGTTTTGTTAGTTTTTCTCTGCACTTGCTTCTTGTACCGGCAGCCCATATTAACTTTTACACACGTTTTTCAAGAAAAGGTATATTAACATCAATATCATGTAGTCATCTATCAAAAACATGCAGTGTTACTTCCTCGACCAAACCTTGTTGGTCGCGTCCTAATTGGCAAGTTACAAAATAGTTATTGAGTAGAAGAACTTCGTAACGACTAGTTCCTTTTCAGTGTGAAAGGCTTTTTCATTAATCAGTAGCAACTATAGTCATTAGATTCATAGTCTGGCGAATACAACGACGGGAACCATTTTGAACTGTCACTTGGCGGAGCCAATCGAGCATGTCTCAAGTAATTCATGTTAAGGGCCTAAAAGCCATTTGTAAACAATGTATTTAAATATCGATTGTTGAGCGTTACAAAATATATCGCCCGATTCTAAATAATATTCCAACCCTTTAGCAACGGAGGTACTTAACGTTCATGTCGCTTGGTTGACGTTCATCGATGAAAAGGGCTTCTGATGAACATAGCGCTCTACTAATTTTGAAACCAGTCTAGGTACAGAAGATTGATCAACATGATACAATTGCCTTATGGCCTCGAAACTGGCAATCTGACCCTCAATCACTGCGTTGTGCTTTTTTTTTTTATCAGGTGTGGGTTTTCATAGAAAAGCGCAAGGGTGCTACCACCAGGGGGTAAGTCACTCGACCACCTTGTGCTACCACCCTAAAAAACACAATCCGCCACACTTCAAACACACTCGCCACCACATGAAAGATAAATTCATATCTGGCACCACTTACACGAATCGATTGTTTGTTTTTGTTTCCCTCTCGCTTACACAAATGTAATTCAGACGATGCATATGTGAGCATGTATTAAACGTCTAAACCGTGCATGGTTGCCAATAAGCACAAATTTTCGATTGTAGTTTGTGAAAACACAAGAACACCTTCTGCCACCCCAGAAACACATTCGTACACGATCCACACAAACACAACGTGGCAGAGTTACTCACCCCCTGGCTACCACCAATGTATAGTAACGGTATTTATTCCGTTGCTCCGGCCTCCTTAGCCATCTCAACATTGGTAGTGCACTGATCCATTACCAGTGACAAAGGTACCAAACCTGGCTGCTTGATAGATTTCACTGCTTCTCCAAATATTTTGAATTGTGCTTCACTACCAAGAGTGTGATGAGCCAGTACGTAACCGATAGCCTTAAATGTTTTTGTAAACTATGTAAAATGTCATTTAAGTGAAAGTCAGAATAAATGTAGACTTCATGTTGGAAATCACAGACTTATTAACGCCCCTTTTCAGAGCATACCTCCTTATGTGGTATAATAGACCTCTCTCGTCAGACCTAACCTCCATTTTTTATATTTTTCCTTTAAAGGTAATGAACTTCTTATAACGTTAGCGTTAATAACTTTTTTTATGCACTCCTCATTTTGTTACAAATATTGGAAAGCTCAAATTTGTTCCTCATTTTATGGTGAATATAACCATGTGGAACAATTATGAGGCGTTTTGGCAACTCTGTAAAGAGTGAAATTATTTTCAACACGAAATTCAAATCTTTTTCGGCAACAGTGCGTTTCTGTCAGTGCAACTGAAATTCGACATAGAGTTTTCATAAGGGCCAATGTCGCATATATAAACAAACAGAGTTATTACTACAGTGCTATTGAGTGTCAAAAATGCTTCATTGTAATGTTAGTAACTCATAGAAAAAATATTTGATTCCACTATTTTTTACAAAAAAACAAAACGGCGAATGTTTATTTTTTTCAGATTTTACAAGATCTTATGGATTTGCCCTTTATTTCTCTTGTGAGTCGCCGGGCGAAACTGTCATTCTGCTTGAAAACGAGGCGAATGTTTTTATATATCCAGGATTTTAACTTAGTTTGCGAAAACAAGTGTTGATTAATTTATAAATTAACAACTTGGCTATAAATTACAGTTTCATTGAGTGCTGGAGTGAAATATTATATGAAAATATGGATTTGTCAAAAATTCAGATGCTTATAGGTGCGTGGAATTTAAATTTTCTTGGTATCATGAAGTGAAAACAATATAAAAAAAATGGTTAATTTTATAGATGCAGCTGCGCTTGTTTCTGGGTCACCATTTCCGAACCATTCAGAGATAGATCACTCTTATTCAACTGCTTCGGTACAAGCCGTACCTTCGGTTGGATGTTATGAAGAGGTCCTAACAAGTTCAGCTAGACATTGCGAGCAAAATACATCATTTGCAACTTTTCCGGAAGCGGATGCTTCGTTTAGGAATATTCAGACATCAACACCGAAGCGAGGAGCTACTGATAACATCCTGTTGGCTGAACCAGACGCATCGCAGGTAATTTAATATTGACAACAGCGTATAGCATTGATAAATTCTTCTACCATTGTAGAGAGTCCGAGCTAGATCACAGCTTGTCCTTATCGTTACTGGAGCACAACATGGGTCGTATTTGGAAACCGGACGACAAAGCGTCGACACGGAAGCCGGAAGGCTGAGCGGACGGCAAATGGTTACGGAGCTTTCACATAGCCACGTATCATTTACAGAAGCCCAACGACGAAGGATCGAAACAGATGCCGAAAGACAGAAAATGATTGAATTGCTCGGTTTTATCAACCCGGCTCCACAGAATCGTATGAGCCCTGATCCCACACACACTGAAACAAACAGGCAGATGGAAATTGCTGAAATGTCGCGGTACTTTGGCGCCGACTCTATTTACAGATTGGTCTCTGAGCTTCATAGACAAAGGGTAGCCAATGAAACTCTCCGTAATTTCATCGTTTCCGATTTGTGGAATCGAACAATTACTGCATCCGATAGACAACAGGAGCACCGAGAAATGTCGTGTTCCATTAATGATATACATCCAATAAGAATGTCAAGTACTCCCATTGATTCAGATCTACGGGAAAAATCGTTCGTTGGAACCACCAGGAAGAAAACAGAAATGGTGGTTGACGACTCATCAACAGACGTCACCGAATCTGAAGGACAAAAATTCACGAAAAAATCACGCGATTCCAACACTTCCGCATGCAATCGGTCTCCAGATACGCAACGCGAAGGGACGTTGCACCAAAGTCTCAATAATCCGACAAAATTGCCAACTGAAACTAGTAGCCATATAACAGATACAGCAACTACTGAGAGTTCTCGTGGCCAAAGTGAACCAATACAGAAATCCAACCTTGATGCTTCTACTGCGGTAAGCACTGCTGATGATGTGCAATCTCGTAATAGTGATGCTTCGGATTCAGATTGTGTAGACGTCGACGATGATGCTAAAGAGATAAGAATTGGGGACTTAACATTATTTAATGAATTCATAATTGAGGAATATTTTGAGAAATACGAAAATCAAACGCTTATGAACGACGATGAGGATTTTTCTTTTGAAGGCAATGAAAACAGAGGTATGTGTGATTGATTAATAATCAATTTATAATCATTTAAATTGCCAATAATGTATGTTCCACATCAGCAAATTCCGGAAATGAGCACCAAGCTAGTTTGAAACCTGGAGAAAGTGCATGTAATATGGATAAGAACATCAATTTCTTCACAGAATTGCCGTCAAAACAACCTTTGAGGCACGTTCAACTGCAAAGCGGAGATCTCGGGTTTCAAGAGCTGAACACCGAGAATCCGACTTCAAAGAAACAAAAGATTAATCCTCGAAAGGCATCGCAAATTGCGCGAATGAAGGGTATACAATACACCAGAGCTGATGGTGTCGTTATACGCCCGAAGTGCGAAGCTCCCATGCAGTTGTTCAAAGTACAAATGTTATACGAAATATAGTGATGCGATGCGACACAAATTACTGGAAAACCTCTTAAAGCTGACAGTATCCGGTCAAAACCAATTTTTGAGCAACCACATGTCTATAAGAACCACTGCCCGACCAAAGGTATGTTATACTTCTATACATTTTATTTGAAAATAAATCTATGGGGCTAGACTTTGGAGTTCTGTGTATTAATACATAATTTTTGTCTTATTTTCTACAGGCTTTGTTCAAATCAAGAAGAGTGTTTACAAGAGCATATTACCTACCTGCTGTAAATGGTAGGGTACACGTGTGTAAGGAAATGTTTATGAGTACATTTGACGTGAAGGATAAGAAAATCCGTACGTTGGCAGATAAGAAAATTGTAGGTGCTGGTGTGAGTGCCGACGATTATCGAACAAAGAATCGATCCAAAAAAGCACTTGACGAAAGCGATATTGATTATGTTCAGCAGCATATACGCTCATTTCCGGCGTATACCTCACACTATGCACGAGAAAGGTCAGAAAAGCTTTATTTGAGCTCAGACCTTTCTGTAAGGCGATTGTACGATTTGTTTAAAGCAAAATGCCTGGAAGACAACAAACAGGCCGTACATTATTCTACTTATCGAATAATCTTCAAACGAATGAATATATCCTTTCGAAAGCTTAAGGTTGACACGTGTTGCAAATGCGACAAGTTCGCCATTAGTATCAAGCTTGCTACGAGAGCTGAGGAAATAACTGAAATTGAACAGTTAAAGAACATTCATCATGATGAAGCTCAGGAGGCATATCGTCAAAAGAAATATGACGTGCAAAAGGCGAAAATCGACGGACGATGCCGGTCTGCCTCATTTGATCTCCAGAAATGTTTGCCGACGCCGCATCTGAGTACTGGCATTGCATTCTACCGGCGTCAATTATATACCTACAATTTAACTGTATTTGCCACTGATAATAAAGCGAACACGGTAAAGTGCTATTTATGGGACGAGTCGAAAGCACGGCGGGGATCACAGGAAATTGGGTCGTGTCTCCTCAAGGACCTGGAGAGCATCGATCGTCACGTTGAGGTGATAATCTACTATTCCGATCGCTGCGCCGGTCAAAACCATAACATAGTTATTTGCATGATGTTTTCGTATTTTATCGAAAAGTGCATCAGCATGGGCAGAAAGGTGTCTATTGAGCATAAGTTTATGTGCTCAGGGCACAGCCACATGGAGGTAGATTCGGCCCACGGAGCAATTGAAAAAGCCAAAAAGAGGTGCTCTATGAATATAGAGACTCCTAGAGATTGGGCGGTCTTCATTGCAGCTATTAACCGAAAAATTCCATTCACAGTTATTGAGATGGAGCAGTGTGAGTTCTTGGCCTTAAAAAACCTAGAAGCTTTTTATAAACGTGCCAAAAAGAACGTGGATGATGACACTCTACGATTTTACGATATATCTGCTTTTAAATACACAACGGATAATCCCGGTATTGTTTATTATAAGTATAAACTGGGCGATAGTGATTTCTCCAGTTTCTCCATGAATAGAGATCTAAAAGATCCTGTTGATCTTCCCTCTCCTCTCACAGACGAACCCATTCCGATAGCGGAGGAAAAATTGGAAGATCTTCGAAAACTAATGGATTTTGTTTCCAATAAGGCATATTATCAAACCTTGTTGAGACAAATTATTCCAAAAAAACGCGGAAGGCGATCAAAAACGGAAAAAACTGATCATTTTGAAGGTGATCTGGATTTTGAGGAAAACTTTGCTGGATCGTAGGAGCTGTTTGCCTAATTTTGACTCCCCGTTGTGGTACAACACAAAAAGTCCAGCGCTGTTGAATGTTGTTGATTTATGACTGCTCTTGTTGAATACATTATAAAAATGATTTCATTGCGCTGTCGATTAATTCAATACTCCAAAAACAGATCCGAAATTATGATTTTCTCACCATAGCCAGGGATATTATCCATATATTCATCGTCTTGTTGGTTGTTTTTGTCAGGGTGTTTGTACCGCTACCATAAAATCTGCCTTGGGTGATAATCAATGCTATGCAAATTTTGCATTCGAACGTTCAGAAGGGCGATATCAGCAAATACTAAAAAAAGAAACGTAAACAATAGGCGAAAGTATCTTTTGACAACCAAAATGGCGAAATCGTTCCAGGCGAAATTGACCTGTCCGAAAGTCTAAGGGCTAATTTCTAGAGGGCGAATGTAGTCCTACATGAAAATAGGGCGTATACCTTATTTTTGTTTCTAAAAATTAAAATATTATAGGAATCAAAATGAAAATAGTTTTGCAATGAGAATAAATATATACCGCACCATTGAAAAATAATATTAAAAAAAATGTGTTACTAAAATATATATTACATTTCAACGAATGACTACGAAATTTCAAACACGATTTTCTCCGTTTAAGCTCGATGCGACATTGGCCCTTATGAAAACTCCATGTCGAAATAGTTTGTTTCACGCAATTGCAGCAGAGTTGATGACAAGTTACCTTCAAAACAACAATTTGATTAGAATAATCGATCATGGTAGTCAAATAAGATGATCCCATTTTGAGTCTTTTTTGTGTTACGGTTGGAAAAAGCACTTTTTTTTTAAATCCATACAGGCAAAGAGCTAGCGCATGAAAAAGAAAACCTCTCCACCTGCCTCAGAAGAAGGCTAAACAGCATCCACCAAAGCCGGCCACACCGTTGCAGGACCCAAAATCACCCAGCGCCACCAGCATCAACGTCGACGAATGCATTTGGCGACAGCAGCGGCGGCAGCAGTTTCGCCAACTTTGCTGACTTCAACAATAAGAACTAAAAACCTGCCACTCCGCCACTTTTGGTACAGCAGCAATCCTCTTCCTCCTCCGATTCCATGTCCGGCACATTGTCAGTGCTTTAGCCATCGCCGATTTGTGGACGGGAAACCACAGCTTCAACTCTACCGGTATTGCTTGGTGCTTCCAGTTCTAGAGTATTACCGACCTCGCTAGCCCTTCAATAGCGATGAATCATTTGGCGACGACCAAGATGCCATTTCCGAGGACCCAGTATCCTCTGATTCAAATACATCGTACAGCAACACGATAATAATGAAGGTGTAAGCCATGGGAAACGACGACCACTTTAGTAAAATAAACAAAGCGGAAAATTTGCTAGCACCAGTGAGCAGGAACTTTTTGGCAAACAGTGCAGGCAACAGTGCCCTGGACGATTCGGAGCGACGGCAAAGGGTTGGCGGTTCCAGGTGAGTTCTCCTGTATGACGACGGATTCACGCAACTGGAAATTATAAACACGAATATCAAGACCGGCACAGCACCGGCATCCGAAGATTTCGTAAATTCGACGCGTTCAGTACTATAAGCAATAGTTTCAAGTGCAATTCGGGTGATGTAAAGCGAGATGCCGAAGATGGATTCGAAGATGATTTCCCTTGGAAAAGCAACATGTTTTCCAAGTCTGGCAATGACTACTCACGAGACAATGACGTCAGGGCCGATTAGAAAGCCGTTTGGGAGAGATCGAAGCTTGAAGAGTGAATTTAAATTTTGTTTATTTTTTATTGAAATTTTTTTTTTGCAATGTTTTTGCACATAGATTTTTTTGTAATATAGAATTTGAAGGAAAGTGATGAATAGTAGCCACCTAGCGAGAAATATTCATTCTTCCTAATTGTATATCAACATGATATACTATCGGCAATATACTTTTTATTAGCTCGATTACTCCCATAACGAAAAGATAGTACAAAAAAAAAAAAGAATACTATACCGCTAACCTTTTTAACCTGTTTTTATTAGATTCTCATTCCTAATTATAAAAAAACGAGGGCTTGAGTTATCTTCGAGTTTAACAAATAATTGCAAATAAATCTTATCCTGCTTACCCTTTTTCCGGCGAAAGTGGAATCTTGTACGCCTCTGGCAGGAAATCAGCCGAACAAATCCGGCGTTGTCCAACTGCGGCGACACCTCCTACAGAAAATATTTCCGCTAGCTCGTCAGAGCAGCTGAATTGCACAAGGCGCAACTATAATATTCAAATATGAACTATATTGACCGATTTAGAGCAAATTGTACCAAGTGTACCATAAAAATGTTTTTTTTTGCCCTAGCTTTTTTATTTCAATTTCCATTGTAAAATTTTGTTCCGACGAGTTGTAGAGCTATTAAAGGCGCGTATTTTGATTGAAAAGCTTCAGTATGGTACAATAGAACAATTACGAATCTTAAAAATAGAAAGCAAAAAGCTCATAAAGCTTACAAAAAAGACAAAAATGATGTTAACCTCTCAATTTATTTGACAATATGTGAGCAGTTAAATTTTGAAATAAAAAATGCATATGAAGAGTATAACATTCAAGTAGAAAATAACATCAAGTCAGATCCAAAATCTTTTTTCAGCTTCGCTAAAGATAAACAAAAATCGAAATATTTTCCAGCCAAAATGCAACTTAACGATAAAATCGGAAAAACTACTAATGAGATCAGTCATTTATTTGCAGATTTTTTTCAAGATGTTTACACATCTCATGACGAAAATGGCAGGGATTATCAATACTTTACATACCTTCCTGAGCCACTGAGTGACATTTCAGTTGATAATATATCCCTCAACGAAATCTTTCTTTCTCTAAATACTTTGGATGCATCAAAGGGTGCAGGACCAGATGGTTTGCCGCCAGTATTCTTAAAGTCAGTATCAACGGAACTAGCGAAACCTTTGTTTTGGCTGTTTAACCTTTCTCTAGAATCCAGTATTCTTCCATCAATTTGGAAAGAATCGTTTTTAATTCCGATATTCAAAAGTGGCAAAAAAGCAGATATAAAAAATTATCGAGGGATTGCCATATTATCATGCATTCCTAAATTGTTTGAGTCTAAAATATTTTCTCTCAAGTTAAAAATTTAGAGCAAACAACATGGGTTTGTTAAAGGACGTTCAACGACTACAAATTTATTTAACTTTGTTACATTTTCTATTAATGCAATGGATAGCGGAAATTATGTTGAGGCATTATATACTGACTTTAGTAAAGCATTTGATAGAGTCGACATTCCTTTATTGCTTTTTAAATTATCTAAGCTAGGATTTAATTGTGGACTATTAAAGTGGGTTCAGTCATACTTGACTGGTAGAACACAAAGAGTAAGACTTGAGGGAAACTTGTCATCAGTAGTGAATGTGACATCTGGTGTACCACAGGGTTCCCATCTTGGACAATTACTGTTCATTTTGTTTGTTAACGATGTAGACCACGTTTTAAGTCGACTGAATGTTTCAATATATGCAGACGATATGAAACTTTATCTAGAAATATGTAAATCATCTGATCTTGTAGTATTTCAGAATGAAATTAATAATTTTCACAACTGGTGTTCAAAAAATTTGCTTGAGCTTAATGTGAAAAATGCAATTCTATATCATTTACAAGAAAACACGTTATAAGACAAGAAGCAATAACTATAGGCCAGAACACAGTTCAAAGATGCAGTGAAGTTAAAGACTTAGGTATTATACATGACTCAAAATTAACATTTGTTGATCACTATAATAACATTATACATAAGGCATACAACATGCTAGGGTTTATTAAAAGATTTAGCTTCCACTTTAAAGATCCATACACAATCAAAACGTTGTACATCACATATGTGAGGCCCCTTCTTGAATATTGTAGTATAGTTTGGGCTCCATATCAAGATACTCATGCAAACCGTATTGAATCAGTCCAAAAACAGTTTTTATTGTTTGCTCTACGTAAATTAGGTTGGACGACTTTACCGCTACCCTCCTATGAGTCACGATGCATGTTGATAAATTTAGACGAGCTTAAAAAACGAAGAGAGTTTGCAATGATAGCTTTTATAAACGACGTTATTGCACAAAGAGTGAATACTACAGATATATTAGAAAACCTGAATTGTTATGCTCCCACTCGTATTCTTAGAAATAGACATTTGTTTTATATTAACAATCACAGAACTAATTATGCCAAGAATGGGCCACTAAATAGAATGATGTCCTGTTATAACAAATATTGCGAAACAATTGATGTAACAATGAACAACACGCTTAAAAAAGTTTTCTTTAGAAGTTTACCCAGGTAACCTGGTATGGATAAATAGACATTAAGTATATCATGTAATAGAATTGGTCTACTTTGATTGACGACAAATAAATCAAATCAAAAGATTAATTTTGCCGCGAGCTTTAACAAATCAATAGTTATTGAAGTTTTTTTTTCTAAAACCATCCCAGATTCAAATGTAGTTTTTTCAAGATATAGAGATAACATATCTCCAGTTTTCACATATGTTAAACAACATAAATTTTCCTTTCAAACAACGTCTTTAATTTTTTTTGTGTTTGCCCCAATCATAGAAATCAACATTTGAAAAGTGCGTATTTTTTGTAGAAAAACTTCAATAACTATTGATTGGTTGAAACTAGCGGCAAAATTTGTATTCCAAAGTACGCGTCTTTAAAAGTTGTAAAACTCGTCCTAACACAGCTAAATCGGTCAATTTTCAAGCTACAAAAAATTTTATATATGAAAATTCCATGAAATTTTTTGCGCTACAACTTTGCGCAAGAGTGTAAACGTCTATTTCTGCAAATAAAAATGTTAGTTTCTGTAATTCCATGAAAATGGGGACCATCCTAATTTTAGTTAACATCACAAAATGGGTCTTAGTAATACAAATCATGTTGTAGAACATCACTTTGCTGTAAACTTTCAAGTTAAGGCGCTGGGAGCATGTTTCCTCGTAAATTCATATTCTGAACCATAGTGCATTGTTGATGATCGAATCCCGTTTGATGTAGAAAAGAATGTATGGTTTGCACCGGGGTTTGCACTCGGCCACCGCTTTCCTGCAGACTTCCCTCACTGAATCGTCGTAAAAATGCATCCAAATACCGTTGTTGTCGGTGCAGAGACCCCAGCTGGATCTGGTGAGTGGTGGAAAATCGAAATGTCATTCAACAGTAGACCATCTTGATCCATGCTTAAACTTACCAATTGCCATGATGCACGTTAATAGTTGCCGTTGCAGCTAGAATTCGAATGACTCGTCTCTGGGCCTTTATTTAGTACATGCTAAAGACAACGATATCCGGAGATCGATTTTGGTTCTGATCCTACAAGCAGCTTCACCCTTAGTTTGATGCCACATTCAGAAAGAAAATGATCCGGCTTTCCCTTTACGTTCTTCTTTCTGCAGTCTACGGACTTCGATTCCATGTATGGAAGTGTGTCCTTCTTTAATATGCAATACGTATATATCATGCAACATGTTGAATGTACATGCTGTGTTGGGATCCGTCCGTAGAAAACTATGATTATGTCCTCGATATGTTGTCAGAGAAATTTTTTGCACTTTTTTTGGAATGGTGGGAAGCGTTGAAGCATTGATGATTGCAAAATAGAGAACGAATTAAACATATTTTTTTCTGGGGGAATGATCACTACTGTCCACTTAAACCGAAAACTTACATTCGAATATGCGTTGACTCTCCTTTCGATTTTTGATTTCATAGGATATTATAGGGGTATGTGGATTATAACATTGTTCGAAAGTAAATATAATAATATACTGGCATTTGATTTTTTTTTAATTCTGGTAAGCGTAACTATTGAAAAAACAATTTCAAAATATTATGAAAATTTTTTGAATGCAAGACAACACCATCCTATTTCACATTGAAACACGCTACAAAAAACAGACTACATAAACCAATGAACCAACCATTGATTTCTAGTATACACGCTTAAAACACCCTCTCATTCTTTCGTATTACTATACCTTTTTTTCACACGGAAAAGTTACTAAATTTTTGTAAAAAGTGGATCTACTCAATTTTTGACTAGGTCCACTTTTTACGAAAATTGAGTAACTTTTCCGTGTGAAAATAGGGATAGTTATACGAAAGAAAGAGAGGGTATTTTGAGCGTGTACATAAGTTGACATTTATGTCATAATGGGAGCCACCGTTACTGAACATTATGTGCCGGGAGCCCCCGTTACTGAAAATAAATGTCACTTTATGAAACTGCATGTCGGTTTGTTGATATGAAAATGATTAGATTTTCTTTTTAAAATCGAGAAAAAATAGTTGAGATTCATAAAAAATATTTTTGTGCTAGGAAGAACATCATCGATACAGATGGAAAAAACATGTTTTTTTTAAAATTAAATCCCCTATTGTCGTTTCCTTTTTTTACATTTCATTACCTTTATACACAAAGTACTTCAGTGTTGCCAGAAAAAAAATGAATTGGTGAACATTGTGAAAATAGTTTTACCGTTTTACAGAGTTCCCAGAACGCCTCAAATTTGTTCCACATGGTTATATTCCCCATAAAATGTGAATCAAATTGGAGCTTTCACAAATTTGTAACAACATGAGAAGTGCATAGGAAAAAGAGCTGTTTACGCTAACGTTATAAGAAGTTCATTGCCTTTCAAGGAAAATTATAAAAAATGGGTGTTAGGTCTGACGAGAAAGGTCTATTCACTGACGACAAACAGGAAAAATACTCTTATTGATTAATTTATGTCCAGGTGGTCTTCCTCTGGGTGTACAGTAACGAAACATGAAAAAAAAAAAACGCGGAAATACTACTGACCTTCACACATTTTTGTAAGGAATCGATTACATTCACTATGTCCTATACATAGAATGCAGCGATTTTATTATTCCACTGTTTGTTTTAGTTGAATTACGAATAATTTTTTTGGACTTTTTTTCGCGAAAACGACGCAGCAGAAACACAACACGTCAGTCCGAGAACAACCCATTGTAGGGAGTGCCTTTTTCCTCTTTTCAATTGGAATGAAAATGCAAAGCCATTACAGAAACCTGTTGTATTTTTTTCCCATTTTCCATCCCCTCGTTCTTAAATCGTATTTAGTTAATGTTATCATCACTAGAGGGGTCTGTAAATGGTTTGTGTATAGGAAATATGCTCAGTGCTGCCACCTTGTGTTAGGACGTTTCAACTATTACTTCACACTTCCGTTCACAGCTGGTTACATGTTGCCAGTATTATTGTTTTTCACAGATTTTTGCAGCATCTTCTGAGCCTGAACATATAACAGCATAAAACGAAATGGGAAAAAATGGTGGATGCGCATTGCAAATTGAACAAAGATATGCAATCGATTTCGTCGTTTCCATCTTTTTCTCGCATCTTTGGCGAGCGGCCAACCAAAGACGATAATGGTTGAGGAGGGTTGCGCTTACTACTCACAGAGGTTGGGGTCGATTCGGCTGGAAAGTGGACATTGGAAAGCCAGCAGCAGAACGCGATTGCATATAGGAAGGTACGATTGCAGCCTACAACAAACGCGCGTTCTGGTCAACGTCAATTAGCGTGTAATTTATGATTCTAATGAAACAAAAGCGATTGGAGTTTAACACTTTTATGTCTTTTCTTCGCGCTTGTTTGTTTTGGTTATTGCCGTTTTTGCTTGGGAGGTTTCAAGATGGTCGATTCCGAACTCGATTATATCTTACTCTTTGCTCCATACCGCTGCGCTGGTTTAATAATACGCATGAAGGTGAGCAAAAAAGAAAGAGTTGAACTTGTCTGGCAGCATGGCGAAAGGCTGAATTCCAGGTAGATTTCGGTTATCACAAAATTGTCCGTTGTCTTCCTTCTCGCCCATCCAGCGGAAACATTAACGACCTTACAGGATATTGAAGTTTTATTGCCTCAGGTTCAATCGATTGGTTGTTTAGGACGGTGATTAACACCGGGACCAGGCTGCCTTATTTATACACCGATACTTTACGGTTTTATGAACCAGGGGACGGGACAAACTACTGGTTCCGATTATGGCCATGGCACAAGCCTTACTCTTTGCTTCTGGTCTGGACAGCATTTCCTGTATAAGGCCAGGCCCGGGCAGAACAGAAGCTCATGAATATTAATTTGGCCAATACCTACAACAACTGTGGTCGATCGGGAATCAATATAACCATGGCTTCGCTCCGGGGAAAATGAATACAAGAAGTAATAATAAAAAAGTTAAAGCTGAACCATTCTTAATAAAATAAAATAATGTCCCACCAGAGATCAATCTCAGTGTAGGTAAAATAAGGATGGGTGTTAATTTGCATAATGTAGCTGTTAATGATATAATATCGCAGCTTGGGGGGAGGGGTGAAGCACGTGTTCCAGCCTACCAGTTCCGATGCAATGTGTTTGTAGGGGACTGGAGTGATTTTATGGAAATTATTACCAACGAGTCTGCTTTGCTTTAGATTGGCTACCAATTGGGCAAGATTTATGGACAAGTGCAATTGATCGTGATTGTTCTGAACTCGTTTTAATTATTGGCACGCAAGGGAACGATAATTGACAGAGCACTGATGTGAGGAATTTGACCATAAAATCGACTATTGATGCTCACTCCTCATTAGGCAAGGATCGACAAGAACTTGGGCAGGAATGTTGCTGAGTGCAAAATTTTATGCAATCTTGTTTGTGGAGATTGCGAAAATCACGCAAGGTTACTAGTTCGAATCAAGAAACTGTGGATTTCTTTTGTAACTGTAACCAAGTTGTTTTAAAAATATTAAATCTTACCAGATGAGATGTACTTTGACGAACTTTTGACTATTCGATAAAATGTTTTCCAACATGGATTTTTTGGAGCAAACCCATAAATTCAGCGATAGTAGACAAATCTACGGTGACACTGATGCGAAATAGTCTCAAGTAATTAACAATTATTTTCGATAGTTTAAATAGTCATAGCCCTCATGGTTTCACTGGTTCAGCAGTTATATAATCTTCATGATCTTCAAATGTCTTATGTTTGACTAAATTCGATCGATACATATTGTAATACACCCTAGATTTGCAGACAGCAACCTATTTATTTATTTACATGGCATAACGTCACAATACTATAACACAGCCTGATACACAATATTCCTCCATAATGCCCAATTCATGGCTGCTCCTCTCCAATTCCTTGGGCACCTTGTACCCCCTAGGTCTTGCTCCACCTGGTCTGACCATCCGAACACCATTTCTGCAGTATAGTTGCCCGGCATTCTCGCACCATGTCTTGCCCAGCGTATCCTTTCAACTTTTGCCACCTTATAAATACTGTGTTCGCCGACGACTTGCGCGAGCTTATGGTTCATCGTTCACCTCCATAGTCCATCCTCCACCAAAGATCGTTCTTAACACTAGTCGCTCAAAAACTCTGAGTGCTCGCAGGTCCTCTTCAAGCATTGTCCACGTCTCATGCCCGTAGAGAACAACCGGTATACATGATGCACTTCGTACGGGAGCTAAGTCTGTTTAACCGTAGTTTCTTGTGGAGCCCATTGTAGGCACGACTTCCACTGATAATCCGCCTCCGGATCTAACGGCTGTTATCGTTGTCCGCAGTAACCAGTGAGCCGAGATAGACAAATTCATCGACTACCTCTAACTCATCGCCGTCGATCGTTACACTGTTGCCCAGTCGGGTCCTGTCGTGCTCGGTTCCGCCTGCCATAATGTACTTCGGTTTGGACGTATTTATCTTCAACCCAATCTTCTCTGCTTCGCGCTTTAGGCCGGTGTACTGCTCTGCCACCGCCTCAAATGTTCTGTCGACAATATCCACGTCATTGGCAAAGCAGATAAATTGACCGGAGCTGTTGAAAATCGTGCCTCGCATGTTAAACGCCGCTCGTCGCATAACACCTTCAAGAGCGATGTTGAACAGGAGACAAGAGAGACCATCACCTTGACGAAGCCCCCCTCCGGGATTCGAATGAACCCGATAATCCACCCGATACTCTCACACAGCACTGGGTTCCATCCATCGTAGCCTTGATAAGTCGGGTCAGCTTCCCCGGAAAGCTGATCTCGGCCATGATCTTCTATAGGTCATATCGGTTAATGGTATCATATGCGGCTTCGAAGTTGATGAATAGATGATGCGTTGGGATTCTATATTCACTTTTGGAGGATCTGCCGCAAAGTGAAGATTTGGTCCATTGTAGATCGTCCTTCGATGAAACCGGCCTGATAACTTCCCACAAATCTATTTGCTAGTGGCGACAGTCGCTGGAAGATGATTTGGGATAGTAATTTATAGGCGGCATTAAGAACAGTGATCGCACGATAGTTTTCACAGTCCAGCTTGTTGCCTTTCGTATAGGTTGGGCAGATAACCCCATCATTCCACTTCCCCGGTAGCTGTCCGGTATCTCAAATCCTAACTATCAGTCGATGCAGGCAATTTGCCAACTTGTCCGGGCCCATCTTGATAAGTTCTACTCCGATTCCATCTCTTCCAACCGATTTGTTGTTCCCAGCTTTATTGCCGCAGCTCTGGTAGATGGTATGACCATGCCGAAACGTATGCACCGTGGATCCTTTCCAGCACACCTCTTGCAGCACACCTCTTGCAGCACACCTCTTGCAGCGCTACGAAGTCGAACTTGCGGTTTTTCAATTCGTCAGAAAGCACGCGGGTACTTCCAAGGAAATGGAGAGATCGGCAGTTCCACGTCCCGAGTTTCCAATCGTTAGTCTGTTTTCGTAACCTAGGTCTATGCCGATTGTTCCGGTTCGAATTTCTTCCTTGTGTATTATTCGTTGCAATTCCTTTTTAATGGTGTATGCTCGCAAGGCCCACAACCAACCCCACTATCTCGCAGGAGGACCTGATGCTGCTGCTTAACAGTCCCAAGCACCACCAGGACTTTCGGCTTTTGTATTTACAGTTCTGGGCGCACTAACAAGACGGTAACTCAGTCGTTCCTGATATGGAGAACAGGGGCAGTTTTGAGCCACCCCTAACATGGAGAATAGACGCTCAAACGGCGAAGGCTTGTACTTTTACCCTTATTTTTAAAAAGCGGGGTGGCCTGCTTTTGTCAGGGCTGCTTTCGGATATTTGTGGGTTTTTGGAAGAAACTCAACAGATTCCAACAACTGCTCAGTCCCCTCACATCCTAAACAGGCCCCGCCGCTCGTCCGGGGCTACTTATTCGTGTATTCAGTAGCTGTCCATCATATCTGATGAAACCCCACCATCCGCGACCCGTGGACCCACCGAGTTGCTTGCAGCTCAGCCCCGTAAGGTCTTCATCTACTTATGGTCTTCCCGGCGACAACAGTCACAAGCGCCAAATTAAGTGTTCTACCGAAAAAATAAAAACTTTACCAGAAAATCGTAGGCGCAGGTTTAGGGACAAATTTATGATTTAAAGTTGGAATTGATGGGAAAAAGCCATATCCCTTCCTCAGTAACACATATTTAACAAATATTTAGCTATTTAGCACAACTAGTAAATAACATTAACAATGATCGAGTTATTATTATGAGACTCTGAAGAAGTCTGCACACTGTAGACGAAATACGCATATCTGTCGAAGATAAGCAAAGGTAGTTGGAACTAAATGGAGAATACTAATTTTTCTTTTTTTTTCTTCTAATTTCTCGTAACTCGAATTCCACTAAACAGCTCAAACCCTCTAGGATTCATTAACAATGGAACATTAGGTCATAAATTTAAAACAACATCAAATAACGCAGGATTCTAGATGGAACATCCTGGCGCTCTCTCCAAATTCGAATAGATCAAACTAGCCGTTGAATTCGGCGCACATCGACTGCAACGGTGAATGCCACAGGAAATCCGATCTTTCCAACGATCGATGCAGGAAGTTATCTCTAGGTCTCAGGTGCCTTAATTGAACACTTACATTGAACTGCTCTAACAGATTGCTGCAATCAATCTCTGAAGAAACGAGTTTAGCAGCAAAAATAGCTTTTGCCATTTTCCGTCTTTTCTCCAATGTTGTGATACCCAGCAGTTTACCATCGTAGGTTTCTGAGGGCGTACCACAGAAACTTCCGTTGAATATGTTCATTCTCCGAATCGCGGTAAGATCGCACCAAAGCGAAGTAAAGCGAGCGTAGACATAACGAGTCATCAAACTCTTGAGCAATCTTGAACATAAGTCCTAGCTGCCGTTCGCTTTATCAACGACGTTTGGCTAATGGTGTCGAAAGGTCAACCTTGCACCCAAATAATCTCCTAAGTCCATCGTGATTTTCACGCACTCTAATATTGGTCAGAGATCGTATACTTAAAGTGTAAAACTTCGTGACGACAGGGGGCGACCCCGGCGTAGTGGTTAACATCCATACCTCTCACGCCCAGGTCACGAGTTCGAATGTCACCCCCGAACAAGTTACGAAAAGGTATTTGGATGACTACAACGGGAGATGAACCAACACAGGGCTAAAAATCTCGATAATAAAGGAAAACAAAAAAAAAAGGCTTCGCGACCTACCTTGTGGTGAAACGATATAACAACACATTTCGTGTATTTTCATCGCTACACATCTGTGGACGACATTGTCTGGGCTAGTGTTCGACCCACTGACGATGATCATCGCGCTTCGCATTGAGCCGAAGCGTGGGCAGTCAAAAGCCACGTGCCCCGGTGTTTCTCGGACAGCATGTGACCGAATCTGTGCAGATACTTCCTGTAGAGGTCATGACCTGATAGGAACTGCGTCAAGTGAAAGTTAGTCTCACCATGTTTTCTGTCCACCTGCCGTTCTCCCTTGTGTTCCTCTCCACTTCACCATCGAAACCGCTTGCACGATCTTTCAAGTTCCTCTGATTTCCTCCCGCTTGCAGTCCTGGTTATCCTCCGCTCCGGTAATGCCGATAGCGACCATTCCTGCGATAACAATTCTGCTTCCGACGAGATGGTCCTGTAAGCGCTCACAACTCGCATAGCCATGAGATGATACGTCTTGTTTAATTTCGCTCGGTTCCGCGCTCAATCCTATGCTGGACCCTCATACCTAAGTATCGACGAGGAAACGCTAACCAGAAGACGTCTCTTGCTGCTGATTGTCAAACTGCTATTCGTTGATAGTCTTCGCCGCCTTGAAACAAGCATAGTTGACTTGCTTGTTGCAACCTTAATTTTTAAGAACTTGATAACTTGGGCGGGAGGTCTATTGTGATTTGCGACCCGCTGTGTCCAACTACTTTGGACTTCAGTTTCAGACCTGCCGCAGGTCGTTGCGCCATCATCTTTGACGCTTACAGCGTCCAAGTTGTCCCAGTATTTGCGCACCCTCTGTCCGTACTTTCACAGGTACTGTCTAAAGCAATCATGGCCTGACAGGATCTGTGTCAAATGAAAACTAGCTTCACCTTATCGCCGATTAACCCATCTGGATAGCTCTGGGATTAGTCGATAGGCCCGTTTCCATTTGACCATATATACACCGACAAACCGACATGAATGACAATAGCAAATGTTTTAATATTTCTGTTCAAATTATATTGCTGACATCTATCTTCGTGTTCGCTGAAAACGTTTATTGAAGCCACAAACTCGCTTGCGAACTTGATGTGAAGGTTCATGTCTGAGCAATTCTGGACACATTTATTTGATCTAGATAAAATGATTCTATAGGTTTTGACAGATGGGATCGCTGCACATTTGGATCGGTCGTTATGGATTCTTGATCAATAATAGAGTTTGAGTTTCATGTCGGTTTGTCGGTGATATATACATAGGCCTCTAGTGGTCTTCCGAATACCTCTTGTGTAACGTTGTTCGAAGCAACTTACGTCTTTTTTAATGAAGATGCCAATGTGCATCATCCTCGCTTTGACGCAGACCACGTCACATGACACTATGGGAACGTCCATTGATTATGTCACGCAAAAAGTGACATTTTATAATCCCCCCTCCCCCACTTGTCACGTTTTTTGTATGGACCTTCAAATTTTTTCGCATGAATTCACGTTTTCCCAAGCCCCCCTCCCCCTTTACTGCGTGACATAATCAATGGACCTTCCCTAATCCCGTGAGCACGTTGTACTTCCTAGATCTGGCTCCACTTGATCTTACTTTCTTGCTCGCGTGCCCTTGTCGTCCTGTTCCAACCGGATAGGCCTGTTCATACTATCCAGATTACCTTTGTAGCTCTTATTACTTAACGCGGTGACCCAGGCCGACCCGTCATACCTGAGTAAGGAAGCCATCATTCACGTAGCTGATAAAGGACAGCTTGTCGTCGATAATGAGATTTTGTTACACTCCGATTCCTCTACAACCTATATTACGTTATATACAGTATCTTCGGCCGGCGTCGGTGGTGTAGTGGTAAGCGTGGCTGCCACTTTGCACCCCAATGGGTCTGGGTTCAATTCCAGTCGACGTTGGTGGTTTTTTTGAGGCGAAAAAATCTGGTCACGTCTTCCTTCGGAAGGGAAGTAAAGCCGTTGGTCCCGGCTTATCGTCATGGGTCGTTAGTTAGGGTCCAGGCTGTGGAGTCGTCTCCCTGGCGTCGGTGATTGTCATCATGTGAGGAAATAGGCCGACGGAAAAAAAGAGTTTCTTGATATCTATTGCCATACACGTTATTTTATGACATCATTATACAATATAGATTGTAGTGCGAACGGGGTATTATCGAAGAAGAATGCTTAGATGGAATAGTTGGTACAGATATGTTTTCATTTCAGTGTCCTTTTCAAAAACTCAAAACGGTCCCTTTCGAATGAGCACTCCTCAGTAAACGGGCTGACAGATCATGTTATGCTCATGCCATTCCCTCGTTGTGCAAACAAAGACCAAAGAACCTTGAAAACAAGGTAAAGTATATTGCCAGGTGTTATAGTTTTTTCACATACACGCTCATTCGAGCTTACTCAATGATGAGTAAATTTTACTCAATTTTATAAATATATCTTAAACGTCAAATGTTGAGTAATCATGTTTTATGGATTTGATTTACAGTTACGCTTATAATCTAGTTCAGCTGTTTCATATATAGGTGACGTCCCAAGCATGAGATTTAATCACCGTGGATAGGTATGGCCACATCACACAAGTTTTGACACAAGAAACGAATCTACGGTAGTCGGTCTACGGTAATCTTACGTAACAAGGACAACTATTAAGGTCCATACAAAAAACGTGACAGGGGGGGGGGGGGGCGGGGATTTATAAAAACTCACTTTTTGCGTGAGGTAATTAATGGACGTACCCAAAGTAGAATTCTACGCGCAGCTGGAACGTGTTGTATTCACGGCTACCCAAGCCAAGGAGGAGTATAAATCGGTGATTGGAAATTTCAGTGCATACCAGCTCACCAAGGACAACTCCCTTCGACTTATCGAATTCGCCGCTAGCAAAAACATGGCCTTACGTAGTACCTTAATTCAGCACAGCCTCTCACATTGGGACTCCTGGAGGTCAACAAACCGAACGGAATAACAAATCGTCCACTTTTGTTGCCAATTCTCAATACGCTCGAATACGCTGGTCAGGACATGTTGCGAGAATTCCGGACAACTATCCTGCAAAAATGGTTTTCGATAGGAATCCGGTAGGTACAAGACGACAAGGGACACGCGAGCAAGATAGTAAGACCAAGCGGAGCCAGATCTAGGAAGTTGCCCCCGGGATTAGAGAGGAGCAGCCATGAACCTAGAATGTTGGAGAGATATTGTGTATCACGTAATGTTATAAATAACGTTATGCCAAAACATATTTTTTTTTTTTTGTTATTTGTTTTTTGTTTAACATTTCAGTCAGCGCTGGTTCATCTCTCATCGTAGTCCTTCAAATGCCTACCTCTTCGGGTGTTTTTGTGACTTGTCCGAGGGTGAGATTTGAACTCGTGACTATGACGTGAGAGTGGGTGCTAACTACTACTAATTACTACATTTACTGCATTTCTTGGTTACATTTCTCCAGTTTGAACGAAATGTCGAACCTTCCTTTTGATGGAGCCCATCAGCGCCCGTGCAGTGGAAACGGAGAGGGAATCAGCGAAATCACCATCCATCCCATACAAAAGGCGGAAAAAAGCCTAAAAATGATTTTTACATAGCTATGTTATGCGTTTCCAAGTAATTTTGGGCCGCTAGTTGCAAATATGTAATCTAATTTAACATATTGGGTCACACTACCGAGATATGGCCACTTGGCCCCTGGAATATCCGGAACATCCGATAAAATGGTAAATTTATAAGTCTCGTCCTAAAGCAATACGATTTTTTCAAAACTATTCGTACAAAAAATGTAAAAATTAAAGCAATGCCAACAATTTATGGCCATTGCATGCACTGAAATTTTTTTTTCGTAAATTTGCTCTCACTCGTATTGTAAACATGGATTTTGTACATAGAACCAATGTCTCGTAAATTGTATGAAACATTCATATTGCTTGTCACCTACAAAATGCTACATTACACTTTCTTTTTACAATGCACAAAATGAGTTTCGTGAAGACCAGCCAACCGTTGCTTTTGTTCGGCTTGATTTCGGCTTTTTTCAATTATATTTTGAGCCGTTTCGTTCTTACTTTGTCAACAAATGCTTAGTGCTTGTGACAGTTGCGCGTGAGGCATTAAATACGAAGGTAGCTTCATAAAAAGTATAAATCAGTTTCGTTGCAGAGAACAACGAATAGATTTGTGAGTCCTACCTTCGATATTGTAATATAAACGAAAATTAATTTTCAGTGTGGTCTTCCGGAAGTTTCGGAACATCGGAACTATGTGATTATTCAGCAATTCTCCATACCAAGAGGTGAAGTGGATCTTAGAATTACGCAATATATCTTTGTTCCTTGTTTGTTCCTTTTGACTTAATTTTTTCATTTTGTCATTAGGGTGATCCATATTGACATAGGGTGGTCCAAAAAACGAGAAAAAAAAATATAATTTGGACCGATTTTTAATTTTTATGATGAAAGTTAACAAATAATAATGGAATTAAGTTTCAAGAAAAAGTAGTAATATATAAAGATAGAATCTTGTAATATAAATCTATTTTAGAAATTTGTAGTTTTTATTATTTCGATGGCGACTGCAATTTTAAACTATTCTATTATTAGTTTTGTAACTCAAAATCCGGCTTAATCCGGCTTAAAATCTGCGCTTTCACTTTTGGACTGTTCATTCTTCCGGCATGAAATCACCTAATCCTGCTAGGCTGCATTTTGGAGAAGGGTTGATGTATTGCATATCACACATGCTGAAGCACTGAGTGGAAATTTGATCCCCGCTTCTTCCGAAAAATTTTGTTTCAGCAAAACAAAAAGCTTGTCACTTGACTCGCTGGACTATGAAGTTTTGTCGCTACTAAAGTACAGGAAAAACGAGAGGAAAATGTGGTGAGGGGTCGGGGGGAATTGACTCATATTTTTCCTCAATGTTGCGTGACATAATTTATGACTCCTAATGTGTTGCACGTTGTATCATTTCATATCATCTGTTAAATGTCAGACATGGTAAATGGAGTATAAGACTAACTGAAAAGCTCATGATAAATCGAGTAACTTGTTTAAGTTTCGCCACATAACATGTAAATTTATTCAAAAATAAAAACCTAAATTTATGAACTTATCGTAAGATCTGATCCTTTTAACACTTCCCTTTGTGTAATTGGAATACGAACCTAGATGTTGTCATTGTGGTCCTGGAAACTTTATATCATCACCACCATCTTTGCACGTATTTTTAAGTTCTCATGTTATTTGATGTGTCACATGATGGGTTTTGATCCAAATCCAAATCTGACCACATTCCCGGGAGTAGCCAATGTGGTTGTGGACATTTGATATCATCACCATTGGACTTATTTTGAAATTTTAATGTAATTTGAGCTGTCACATAATGGGTTTTGATCTAAGTCAGGAGTTTGCCACTTCCACGGGGATATCCGCGATAGCCTGATTCCAATAAATTAAAGAACGACACATAGGGTTACAGTTCCTTCCATTTGGCGAATGTTTCATTCAAACCGGTTCAGTAGTTACTTGGAAAACTGAGTTAGAAATTTCGTTACACACATACACTACACACTCACAATTACAAACAGCTATGTGTTCAGTTCATCGAGCTGAGTTCGTTGTATATATAACTCGGCCTTCCAGGCCTTGGATCAAACATCGGTTTTCTAAGATACATTTAAATACACTTCATTGTAAGAAAGGTTAATCCGTGGTAATCTAGTAAAAAAATTATTAATTTTTCCAAGGCATTCCAGGACTCTGACCTCTCGGAACCGCATTTGCGCAAATTGGTGCAAGATGAAACCCAGATTTTCAGAAAGCTGGCAAAAAATCTTCTTAATAAGCCTATTGTGGAAAGTGCGCGCGGTGTGCTCATAGTTGAAAACTTGATTGAAGTTTTTTTTTTCCGATTATCCATACATTTTATATGGGAGTAAAAAATCACAACCATGTAGAACCTATACTTTGAAAAGTTTTGGAGAGCACAATTTTCATCCAATCTTCAGGAAATTTTGGAAAAAGAAATTTCAAATAGTGTACAAAAAGCACACTACTTCAGAACCACCTTGGAGTAATGGCAGCTGGCCTAATCGGACCAAAAGATGACTTTGCCCCTATGCTTGCAGATAAACGGCAATCAGTGCCTTGAATATTCATAAAATATCCATGAGAAGTGAAAATGATTTTATCCCAGTGTTATGATGATGTTTACTTTCCCAGTTTTCATGGTTACAGTTGTCACATCTATGCCAACTGAATTTTGTTAGCTGCAAAGTCGGCTCTATGTGCGGGTCAAAAATCTGCTGTCACTTTTGTTTTGATTATCAATCGGTAAGCATGAATTTCATTTGATGAAATCTGAATATCATCTCTTGTGATGATTTATTTTTATTATTATGTTATTTTGAATCCTAATCCAAACATGGAACAACCAGGGCCGTCATCATCGTCCCAGAGGAATAGATACTAGCAATGTTCTGCAAAAATACCCTGGACTGGGCTGTCATTGCATTTTTCCGATCCCGGCGGGTAATTGATATTCATTGTGGTTGATTGAATTTCATTTCTTACATTTCGAAATTCGTTTTGAAAATGAACTTGTTTACATAAATGAAAATAAAAGCATTTTGAAAATTAAACGTACATTCTTCTGGTTACGTTTGTTGTCATGAGTTATCATTTGATTTTCGCATGGAACTTATAGGTAGTCGATGTTATGTTGCCTGAAAATCCACGCGTTTGAATCTAACGAGAATGACTTTTACCAAGACTCACGGCAATACACGCTTTTTCAGGCATTATTGGCATGTCATTGTCGAGGATCTGACGAATGGTTTCGTTTAGAGGCCACTAAAAATCGCTTGCAAAATGGCCTACTTCATGACCTTTTGGCAAACACGAACTTGAATCTTCCCGGCACATTCCCACGTCCGGTTGCGATGTTAAACTTTTGACTTTTCGAAGCTGCTTAAAATCAAGTTTGACGTATGTTTCGTCATCGATCAAAGTGCAGCTTCTGCAAATTCTACAAATTCAGCTCCATGTGCCGGTTCGGATGTTAACTGGCTTCGTACGACTTGTATACTTGCCTGGCACACCGTTTGAAAGTTGGCGTTGTACCTTCTGGCCACATCTTGGATCGAAAAACCGGGATTGGTTTTAATTGGTTTCTGTTTATTCGTAGGTCCGCTGATTCATTTCCACTTTCCTTGTAGGCTTTGAGCACTCGATAAACTGTTGTTTTCGGAATCATCAGCACTTTAGCCAGCTTAGAACCTGACCACTCCGGATTTTCCAGGTGTTTGTGCACAATCTTTTTTCTTCTTTCGAGTTCTATTGAACGTTATTTCTGAACGCGATCGACTACTTTGATCAAACTTGCACCAGTTGTTCTCTATAGAAGTGCAAACAAACTACTGTCAATGATTTGCGATTCCCAACACAGACTTTTAATATATCTGGCATTCCTGGGTGGCACTTGCGTGTTACTGTGAATGGGTGTTATTTCTAAGGAAACAATATAAGGTTGCAAAAATTGAGATGATTTTGATTTCTTTTCAATTTCAACTTTTTTTTTTTTTTATCAAAGAGTACTTTTTCGCGTCTTGCTTTGAGCACCGCACACTGCGATCCTCCCCTGCTGAGAAGTAAAATGAAGTTCATAAACCGTACCCCCGTGAAATGCTTTTTAATTTTTTCCTTGACATTTCAACGTAAACGTACCGTCGGTTATTGTAAGTTCATACTAAAACATCTTGAAGAATGCCAGCGACACTAATTACTGCAGCTGATAGGTACTGCTCGCTATTGGCCTTAACGCACTGCAACGAAAGAAAACTACATAGCAAAGCCCGTGTGCAAAGCGTAAGCCGGCAGCGGATTAATTGCTGCTTGTTCTATATTTGCAATCCCGGACAAATACATCCCCGTCAAGTGGCTCTAATTAAATCACATAAATTTACAATTCAATTGCTGGGCCTGAAAACGATTCCGGGCACACAATTGCAAATTCGTTGATCAAGTGGTGGAAGATGACGGCGAGTGCGGACGAGACGAACGAAAGCACAAGCGGTTAACTAATTGCACTCAATTGAAATTTTATTACATTATCATAAATAAGTCAGTTTAATTAATTACGTGCAATTTTAGCCGACAGCCCTACGCTTCTGTTGTACATTCAGTGCGTCGTTGAATGCTTATAAGTGCGCGATGCAGTTCCAAGAAGATGCACCCGCACGGTCATGAATAACACTTTAATTAGAAGAAATAGAGGATGGTCAAGAGATCGAGTTTCTCCAACAAAACGAAATCATCTTTCCAAATAATGCTCCGGCTCGAGATCGGGTAGAGGTGCTTTTGTACAAATTTATAAAAGTTGAAATTTATTGCTATAATTGATTAATGATTTCTTTGCTCGAGAGCTTGGTTTTCCTTTTTGGAGGGCTCTCCATACATAATTTCATAATTTATTACCTGAGCGAGTTGGTCGCGCTTGAATTGCCATCCTAGGAAAATCTTGTCTCTCATGGTCATACAATCACTTTCCACTTCTTGGGTCTATTTGCTGGGTATTCTTCCGTTTCATTTCATCCCAAAGCGGCTCGATATCAATGATGAAACCCATAAGTAAACGGTTTCCCTCTCAACACGATCGGAGATGATTTATCATCAAGGATTAACATTCCTCGCCGCGATGGAAAGCTAACTCTTTCATTCACAAAAGAGTTCATTCAGCGTACTTGAAAAACGGTTCATTCATAATTTCGAGAAAACTCGTAGCACTGTTATTCTCTAGTCAATTGACATTGGTTTGTTGATCATTAATCTTCAACTCGGTAATGAAAAGAACAAATGCTCGAGAAATCTGATAGCATTAACGATTCACCTAAGGGCGGCTAATCATTGACAAATAAACACGATGACGTGGTGATTTTCAGCTTTCATTCATCGAGAGAAGAAACGAAGGTAATCGTGTTTTCCGCTGCAGGACCTTTTTGAGCCTGGTCATTCGTTGATATTTTAATGCTTTGAATGGGACTCGAGACTCGAGTGGTTAGCTTTCATCATTGCCTTCGGTTTGCGGGCTTGCGGGAGTTTCCTTCGACAGGATCCAATTAGACACACACGTGATTCAAAATCACTTCACTTGAGCAAACCAAGTGACCGATAACATAAATTCTAGAAGAGAGGGTATCCATAACAAACTAGCCATTTACGATCCAATTCATGCTGTATTTACCTTACACAAACACCTGGAGAATTAAAAATCCTGCCAAAGGGCAGCCGCCACACATTAATGCAAAGGTAAAGACCTACTTTTTGCTGACTCACGTCACGCGGTTTACTCACCTTTGAAGTAAGTGTGTCCAGTGCCGCCTTCTGTGAATGGAAACCAAGGGCCCTTTCGAATGTTTTTTTTCTCTACCTTTTGGTAAGCTTGAAGAGGTAATTAACAAGTAGAAACCAGGCTGGAAAGGATTATTACCGACATCTTGCTGCAGCCAGTCTAGCCGCCGCTGAATTCGATCTCCCGGGGGACATAATTGCAATCCCGTTTCAAGTATGGTTACCGTTGTTATCGTTTTTGCTCTCCCAACTTGCCATTCAGCCAATTGTTATTATATGTTTCAATTTGGTAGTCTTTTGCCTATTAACATTTCAACGCATACCTACGCCTCGCGCTCGTTCACTTTTGCTTGGTATGACTTCTCCTTTTAATAAGCCATAAAACGAAAATCTTTAATTTTTAATGACTTCGACATTACCGGAATTCCACCGCCGTCGTTTGGCTTCGGTTGGCCTCTTGCTACTCGCGAGTCGCGACTTTGCGCGGGCGAAAACTCGTCAACGTCGCATCAGACCGCAGGACGAAAAATGTATCCAAGTGTGTATTGAACGATTCGACCGGTCTCTCCAAATGATCGAATGTTGCCATTCGATGTGTCTTGTTTTGTTTCGGTTGAAATGTTGAAAGCATAACAAGAAGCACCTTCGTGGATAATGCGTTTATTGTGGAACCTTAGTCAGGTGCACTGGAAATGGGAAGTTCTGGGCAAAATGATCCATTTCAATTAAAGGTAAGGGCATCTTCAGCGGTGGTCTATTTTTGGAACGAATTTATACTTGATTTGCATAAGAAAAATATGAATAGAACCAGCTAAAAAAGACCAGCTGACGAAAGCTGAAATTTTAAACAAAAAATGGAAGCCTTTCTTTTTATTTCAGACCAAATTCTAAAGCTTTGATAAATGGAGACGTACTATTTAAATGTGATCTTCTAAACGAATCTATCTTATGACGATTTGTATCACCAATTGTCGCAATTCTCCATAAACGGTGCATCTTCATGCCGAGAAATATATTGTTCTGTATAAATTCAACAAAATTTATTGTTTACTCATGGCTTACTGATCATTTTCATTTATTCAAACAATACCGATTTTATGTTTGAACCAACAATAAATGTTGGTGTTTCTAAAGGCGCTGTAAAGGAGGCTTCCATTAAAACAAAAAGCACTTATTGTTGAATCAAAAAATATGATTTTTGGAAACAATGCACCCAATGCGTTTGAATTTAAATTTTTTTTTATTTATATTTACCATTGAAATAATAAAAAATGTTGTTATGTTTGTTGTTGATTGTTGAATCTACAAAATTATTTTGTTGAATCAATAATGATTTCTGTTGGAAATAATAATTGATTAACAATCTTGGATTCGATAAGAAATTTTGTTTGTGATAATTATTCATTGCATTATACTAAAACAATGTATGGTTTGATTTAATACACAAGAAATGTTGATTCTAATCATTGCGTTCAATCACCCAATATTCATCTGCGTGTAACCTAATGCACTTGTTACTGCCCCTTTTGTTCTATGTTTTTTCCGTCATGAATTAGTCGTACCAAAGAGCGGGGTGACTTCAATCAACTTCGACCGCCAAGTCCGATATTTATTCAATTTAAAATTATCCTTCTCCAAGTGTCTGAATTTTTAAGCTTTGAACCATATATATTCAACATTTATTAGGGTATATAAATGCATTTTGTTTTCAGAATTTCTCTATTCCTCTATTCTATTTCCTTCGCTATAAAAAAATATTTAAAAAAAATGCTCCTTATGGTACTTCTTACCAAGCCCAACAACAATCATATATTCAAGCAATAAAATGATTTTTAAAAAAATCGACAACCGCATTTTCAAATTACTTAAACATTCGTCTCTCTAAGCTAATCGAAAAAATATTAAAATTGTATACATAAACAAATTAATGATTAAAAAAATATTTTGATCGAAAATTAAGAGCAAACGAATAAACGCGACAACCTTCTCGAAATGTTGCACTACCTCCCAATCTGTCAAAGGGTTTGTTTTGTTTTGTTCTGTGCTGGAGAAAAGGTGTGAAACATTTATGCGAATCAAAACAAACCCAAAAAAGGAGAGAGTTCCTCTCCCATGTGCGCATCAGTAAACAGAGTGCACACAATAGATTGCTAGAATAACTATACAAGCCACAGTGGTACATGAGCGTCTTCCAACCGGACATTTTTGCCTGTTGAAGTGGCGGACATAGTCCGTGCTTCGACCTACCCCGCAGTGGGATGTTAGGCAAAAATGTCGTTGGTTCGAGTACCACTGTACACATGCCCTTTTCGCTCAATTTTCATAAAACATCTGTTAAATTTCCAAGCCTGCCGCACACTAGCGGAACTATCAAAACTTTCTCTTCATATCTTTAATTCTAGCCAAAAACATTGTTGTTCACTCTCGGTGCCTCATGGTGATGAGCGAACATCTCCTTCTACAAAATTTTAAAGATAATTATCATAGAAAATTTCAAGAAATAGTTCAAAAAGTGATCGAAGTCACTCCGTTTTACGGTACACAGTCCTTATTCTTGCATTGCACGGATTTAAAAGAAAACTATGATTAGAGTTTAAAAAAAAAAAAAAATAAGATTATAAAAACTGCAATAGGTAAATATTATGCATTGCATAAAATACTGTTGAAATCTTTTAACTAGATTTAGGTTATATGAATAAAACTTTGAACTTATTTTTTGTGATACTTTAAATATTTGAGAGACATTTGAGTATACTTGTTGAACTAATATTTGTAACAGTTTTAAAAACATCCAGTAACTTGAATAAATGCAGTACAATGAGTGCAATGTTTTTCGTAATCTTTATAATAGCTTTAAGTTACTTAGATGAAATTAATTGTTTGATGTTTACTTTCTTTACTCTATACTAATTTCAAGTAACCGAAATATGATTTAATAATTAAAACCACAACAAATACAGTTTTTATGATGCCTTAATAGCAATTGAGAAATAGGGTGTGGGGGAAGGGGGGTGGTTTCCGTGAGCGTTACGTATTTCAAGGGGGGATAATGCTCACGTGTTACTTATTGTTACATAGAGGGGGGGGGGGGAGAGGGGGGCCAAAATCCCGTTTTTCTGCGTTACGTAATTTGTGCACAAAGCCTAACGCTTATCCTATGTAAAATTTCCTGAAAAATTGAATTGAAGTTATTTCAACTACCGCACTGCTCTGTGAACAAAGATATGGCTGATTTTACTCCACTTCCCATTATATTATTGAATAATTTATAGATATCTTTGCTCGGAGTAGCTCAAGATCAACAAGATAGAGCCAATCTCATGTGAAATCTTCTGGAAAATCTGATAGAAGCTGTTTCAACTACTGCACGGCTCTGTGAACGAAAATATGGCTGGTTTTACCCCACTTCCCATTGTATTCTTGAATAGTTTATAGATATCTTTGCTCGAAGCTGCTCAAGATCAACAAAATAGTGCCAATCTCATGTAAAATCTTCTGGAAAATCGAATAGAAGCTGTTTCAACCGAGGGGCGAATCACTCATTCATTTTCAATTCAGCTTCACGTATTAAGAAGTGCATCTAGGCATTTTTCGAAAAATTTTCAACGCATTGATGCACTTTAGTATGCATTAATTGCACAATTTTGAGCGCATTTGATATATTTGTGCATTTTTTAGTGCACTGAATGCACATGTGTACTTTTCAACGCATTTTTCTCAAAATTCATGCACATTTTCGATTCAGTTACACATGTAGTGATTTGCCCCTTGGTTTCAAATATCGCGCGGCACTGGGAACGAAGATATAGCTGGTTTTACCCCACTTCCCCTTGTATTCCTGAATAGTTTATAGATATCTTTGCTCGTAGTGGCTTCAGATCAACCAAATTAGGTTTATCCTATGTAAAATTTCCTGAAAAATTGAATAGAAGTTATTTCATCTATCGCACGGCTGTGTGAACCAAGGTATGACGATTTTCCAGGAGATTTTAGCCTTATTTGGTTGATCTTGAGCCACTCCGTGCAAAGATGTTTATAAATTATTCAAGTATATAAAGGAAGGTGGGGTAAAATAAGCTCTATAACTCCACAACCATATCCGTGCGGTGTTTGAAACCAGTTCCATTTGATTTCCCAGACAATGTCCAAGCGGAAATGGCCTTGTTTACTGGCCGCGCTTAATAGCGACAAAAGTTACACATTTTTTATTAAGTGTGTAACGCTGAGTGATGATTTACCCAAATATAATTGATTCAAACTAACAGTGTAGAGAGAAACGTCAAATAAACGAAATTCATTCTGTCGTTGTTCTAAACGAAACCACACGTGTTTTACACTTGCTCTGCCGATTGAAAGAATTCAATAGTTTATGGGCCCAGTTTTCGCGGTACGGTCGAAGTAAAGTTTTCCGGTTTTTGGTCGTTCCGAGAATAGTTCGTAAAAAGAAAACGCATCGCGAGATGGAGCAGGAATCCATGAGTTGCCAAATAAAACCGTTCAATGGTGTCGGTTTTAATAATTGGAGCTTCCGGATGAAGGTTTACCTCCGGCAGCTGGAAGTGCTGCATTGCGTGGAGAAGCTTGCGGAAGAAGAAGACTTTTGGAATACTCCTTGCGGCGAACGACGCAAAGAAGAAGGAACGTGTGAAGCAAGACAACAAATGCCGAAATGTATTAACTCGAGCGGTGGCGGACAGTCACCTTGAGTACGTCAAGGACAAAGATGCGCCAAAAGAGATCTGGGACAATCTCCATGACACCTTCGAGCGAAAGAGTATCACGAACTGGCTCATGATGAAGCGGCAGCTTCTCTCGATGCGGTACAACGAGAGCGAGTGGTTGCAGGATCATTTTTTACGGTTCGATCAGCTGGTGCGAGAGATAAAGGGTGCTGGTGCTCGAATGGAAGAAGAAGATGTTACATGCCATTTGATGCTGACGATGCCAGACTCGTTTGATGCCGTCACCACAGCCATGGAGACAATTTCCGAAAGGCTGACTATGGATTTGGTTCGACAAAAGTATCTCGACATAGAAGCTAAACGCAGAGGCATGCGGATCGAAGCTGATAGGGAGGAAGCCTCTTTCGTCGGAAAATCCAAAGGCAAACTGAAATGTTTTGGCTGCGGGGAGTTCGGACATGAACGTGCTCAGTGTTCGAAGTCCAGCGAGAAGAAGAATAGTGCACCGAAACCGGCAAGGAAAAGTGGTTCTCAAAGTGTGAATGTGGGAGCAAAAACGGTGTCGTTTGTGGCTGCGGAAACCCATCGTGAAGTGGCGGCAGTTTGTAAAGCGTCTGCGGTGCGACGGTTTTTGGACAGTGGGGCATCAGATCACATGTCCAACGACAAGTCACTGTTTTCGAGTATGGAAAAAATGAACCGTCCAGTTGAGATTCTGACGGCTAAGGACGGTGTGAACTTGCTTGCTGATTATAAAGGTCGTGTTGTTACCAGTGCTTTAGTGGGGGATGAGAAAATTCAGATCACAATGGAAGACGTGTTGTACATTCCGGATCTATAATTGAACTTGCTTTCGTTGCGGCGGCTTGAAAAATCCGGGAAGAGTTGTTTTATTTTTCGCCGGAAAAGTTAGTGTCAAGGACGAAGAGGGAGTTGTGGCTACCGAAAGGCAACTGGGACGTCTGTACTGTATGGATTTTGTAAGTGAAAAAGTGAAACCTGACGATACAGCACTGGTAAGCGGTCGAGTGTGCAAAAGTTTGCAAGTGTGGCATAATCGGTACGGCCACCTTGGCAACGAGAACCTCATGAAGCTTGTGCGGAAAGAAATGGTCGAGGGAATGGCATCGTGCGGAGATCGTGCGTCGGTGCGAACAGTGCACGAAATTCGTGTGCGAACCGTGCACGTGCTAGCAGGCCTCTTGAAATCGTGCATAGTGATGTTTGCGGCCCCATCACCCCACTGTCGTGGGATGGCCATGCGTATTTTGTCACGTTTACAGACGACTATACGCATCTGGCAGTGGCTTATCTCATGAAGAGTAAAGATGAAGTGCGCGAACGGCTGATGGAGTACGAGGCGATGGTGACCGCTCACTTCGGAACAAAGATCGTGCGCCTCCGGAGTGACAACGGGGGCGAATGTACCGGCAAGGCTGTAAAGAAGTTCTGCAGGCAGAAGGGCATCGGGCGGGAGACAACGGTGCCTTACACGCCTGAGCAGAACGGAGTCAGCGAGCGGCTGAATCGTACAGCTGTAGAAAAAGTGCGTGCAATACTCGAAGCTAGTGGTTTTCCAAAAGTGATGTGGGGAGAAGCGTTGTACACGGCGATTTATCTGCTCAACCGTAGTCCAAGTGCTGCTGTGGATGGTTTTACGCCATACGAGGCGTGGTACCACAAAAGGCTGGACGTATCGAACCTTCGCGTTTTCGGGAGCGAGTGTTTCGTACATGTTCCTAAATTATTGAGGAAGAAGCTTGATTCGAAAAGCCAGAAGGCAGTGTTCGTGGGCTATGCGCCAAACGGTTTTCGTTGCTGGGACGGTGAAAAAGTGTTTGTGGCTAGAGACGTTATTTTCAACGAGTCGCAGTTCGGAAAAATTACTGCAGTGAGCGAAGAAAATCGAGATGAAGATAATCGAGTAATCATAACGGAAAGTTTGTGCAAGCCGGAGGCTGTCGGTATTTCTGAACCCGTCGTTGTTCAGAAGCTGGGGGCAGCGTCGCTGCTGATGATTGGGAATCTGCGGATGATTCATCGCAAGGAGCAGTTGGAGGTGTTGACTTGAGTCCGGAAGTGACTCGTGAAGAAACCGATAATGTGAGAAGAAGCGGAAGAGTAATTAATCAACCAAAGTGGATGGAAGATCACGAAATGGATATTGATTTGGATATAACGGCGTTTGCACTCAATGCGGAAGAATTTGTGGAAGATATTCCGTTGGACGTTGAAGTGTTGAAGACCAGAAGTGATTGGCCCTTGTGGAAGAAGGCCATTGAGGAAGAGCTGGTTTTATTAGACAAAAACGATACTTGGACCCTTGTTGAACTGCCGAAAAGTCGAAAAGTGGTGGACAATAAGTGGGTATTCAAAATTAAGTGGAATAGTGATGGTGAAGTAGAACGATACAAAGCCAGACTAGTGGCGCGTGGCTTCTCGCAGCGGCGAGGTTTTGACTATGTGGACACCTATTCGCCGGTAGTGAAAATGACCACCTTGCGCGTCTTGTTGGCGCTGACTAATCAGGAAGATTGGGAAGTGCACCAATTAGACGTGAAGTGTGCATTGCTGAACAGTGTGCTGGATGAAGAAGTGTATATGCGCCAGCCGTCTGGTTTTGGGCGGGGAGATTCACATGATTGCAAATTGAATAAGACGATATATGGACTAAAGCAGGCTTCAAGGAAGTGGAACTTGCGTTTCCACCAGTTTATGATCCGGTTGCAGTTCAAACGAAGCGAGCACGATCTATGCCTGTACAGTTACTTGTCGTCGGGAATTCGGTTGAAGTAATACGGAAGCTGAAGGCGAAGCTGTGCAGTGAGTTCGAAACGCGAGATCTTGAAGAGGTGAAGTCTTTCCTGGGCTAAAACATACATCGCGATCGCAAGGCAGGAGTCTTGACCGTGGTACAGCGAGTTTACGTGAACAGTGTTCTTGAGCGTTTCGGAATGAGCAACTGTAAACCGTCTGCTATTCCGATGGAGCCCGGTCTGAAGCTCGAGAAGAAGAAGGATACGAAGGAGATTACAAGCAAGCCGTACAAAGAGCTTATCGGCTGTCTAATGTATCTCATGGTTACTTCGAGGCCGGACATCTGCGCGGCGGTAAACTATTTTGCGGCGTTCCAGTGCTGTGCTGAGCTTATCGGCTGTCTAATGTATCTCATGGTTACTCCGAGGCCGGACATATGCGCGGCGGTAAACTATTTTGCGGCGTTCCAGTGCTGTGCTGCGGAGGAGCATTGGGTGCACCTCAAGCGGGTGTTGCGCTATCTCCGAGGAACGGTTAACTACAAGCTCGTATACCGTCGACAGGAAGCACCACCTATACATGCGGAGGCCGATTTGGGTAATGACCCGAACGATCGGCGCTCGGTCTCCGGGTATGTCATCAAGCTGTACGGTTCAGCGGTGGCGTGGGCAACACGGAAACAGTCGTCGGTAGCGCTTTCGACAACGGAGGCGGAGCTGATGGCGCTTTGCCTGACAAGTTGTGAGTTGTTATGGATGGCAAACTTGCTCAGCTCTATCGGATGCGTTGTGAAGGAACCAATCAAAATCTTTGAGGACAATCAACCTTGTATTGCTCTAATCGTCGAACCAGGTAAGCAGAAAAGGTTGAAACACGTAGATATCCAGAACTTTTTCGTCCGTGAGCTGGTGGAGAAAGGTAAGCTGCGTGTCGTGTACCTGCTAACGGAACAACAAGTTGCCGATGTCATGACGAAATGTTTGGCATCACCAAGGTTCCGGATGCTACGTGAAATGCTGGGGATAATCAATTGAGGGGAGTGATTATTTACCCAAACACAATTTTTTCAAACTAACAGTGTAGAGAGAAACGTCAAATAAACGAAATTCATTCTGTTGTTGTTCTAAACGAAACCACACGTGTTTAACACTTGCTCTGCCGATTGAAAGAATTCCTTAGTTTTCATCAGTTCTTGCCCACTGTGGATTGGTTTGACCAAATAGTTTTAACTGCCTGTAGTGCGTCGTAAGCTGACGACGACGAATTCTTGCTCTTTCGTATGGCTGAAGGTGAGTGTGAGAATGCATGCATTTATACTAAACGATATTAGATAATGCTGATTAGAAATTTGGTCGCGGATAAACAAGAGTCGAAACGGTTTCTGAAGACACCAGAGATTCATGATTCAGAAAACGTCCCAGAAATTCAGGAAACTTCTAAAGATTTTTGGAGGATTTTCAAAAGCTTAGGAAACATTCCAAAGATTTTTCTATAAGTTGAGGGAGCTTCCTAGAAGTTCAAGGATCTTACCAGAAGCTCGAGAAACTTTCCAACAGTTCATGGAACATCCCAGAAGCTTAGGGTACTTAAGTTTTAAGAAGAACTTTACCTTGTTACTACTCGATACTTTTTCGTACCGAACCAAAAATTAGTAATTCAATGGACTTCTCTGAAGTACCGTCACTTCTCTAAAACTTATCTGTATGAGCTATTTTCGTAAGCTAATCTTGATCAACCAACCAATAAACCGTTTGTTCACTTTGAAGACTTCATTAGTTTTCATTTTCGAGTAATCGAATTACTATTCCAAATCGTTATTTGACATCAAATTGTCGTAAAATTCTCAACAGTCACAGTTCCCGGAGCTTCCTTGTTGCGAACTAGTCAGCGTTTTCCGAAAAATGCAGTGGCTGTGGAAAACAACAAGAATCATTCGTTCAAGAATGAACCGAAAAGCAATTCGCTAGCTCCGAGAGCAACATAAGGTAATTATCAGCATCCGAGGCGAGCAATACCACTTACTGTCATGCACCAGCATCACCCACATCAAACACGGCCACTTTTTGGTTCAAAAGCTAAAATTTTACTCATTAATTGGTATTATCTAGCAGCGTGTAGTGTTTTGGAACGATATCTCTCTTGTTCCAAATTGCTTAATGAATAGATTTAAACATATACCAGATTTAAAATGATGCAAAACAGAGCCGGTATAAAACTAAATTTACAACACCAGTGCAGCGATGTTTTTGCGTTTGGTCTAAAAAAATAAATCCCATCCACGATTTGGATCTCCGTTGAAGATGCCCTAATTCGATGATTTGTAGATTTTAAACGAAAACAGAATCTTCCACTTCAGAACGGGACAATTTGCGTTGCTTCTGATAGTACTCACCACCAGATGGCAAGGCTTATTCAAACATTTGTGTTGGAAGAAATTCGACTACGGTCCACACTGTCAATCGTAATGACCTGAAGAGAATGACATGCAAATGCAAATAGATTTCGAATTAATAATCGAGTTCAATTTTTAATAAGCTGTTAAACAAGCGGTCATCTACTAGTAGACAATTGAATGCTTGGTTAAGCCTTCGTCGATGACTGCTACGTGGCTTGATAATGTTTATTCTATACCCAAATGAAATAAAACACGATTTATTTATGAATAATTAATAGGTTTATATTTGCTTTTCTATATGCATTTGTTTTTTAAATGCAACAGGCTAAAGAGGTCAATAAGTTGGTAATGTTTTCTGTTGATTGTTCCAGGGTCAAGCAATGACACTTAACGATGAATCATTAGAAGAAACTTTCAAGCAAACTAGCAAAATTGTATTTTCTGGACTCACATTCTGGACAATGTAAAATTGGGTTTCCCAAAACCGATGCAAACACAATTCACCAAAAAGTGAGTTTGATTGCATTTATTTTGTCATCTCTTTCAACTCATTCTTACGGATCAAAGACTTTACTCGGAAAACATGCAACAGACAAAAATTATCACTAAAAATTCATTCTAAGTCGGATGTTTTTAAAAATTTCAGGGAACTTATAAATACAAATAAGATATGTTCTCGGTTCTAGCAGAAATTGCTGTTCACTACTGATATCCCATGAGATTGGGAAGATATTTCCAACTTCAAAACATTATAATTTAAATGACGCCATAAAAAGACATAATTAGTAATGTACTCTTTTTCACATACAAATTTCATCAAATTTTATCAATGCAATTAAAAGTTATATAAAAAAGACAGTGTTGAATTTTTTTACGAGTACAACATTTAAATGACGTTTGCCTATGTCGGTCTCAAGGTTTACATGAATTTTTGATTGTGTGTTGTCTTACTTTTTGTCTTTCATACATTCTACGAGACAAAAACAACAATTTTGCTCGTGGTTGCGTCAACCGGCTGCCTACAAATTCACCACTCACTTGGTTGACCGACTGCATAAACAATGGCTGTCTTGCAACGGTTGCCTGGCCAAAGGTGATAGAGCGATCAGCTGGCTGGCCAATGATTGCTCACCAGAGCACTCTCCATGGCATTTGTAACCGCCAGCTGCCAATTAAATACCGGCTCTTTGCCCCTCTGAACAGTTCCAAAGATCCAAGGCTTGCCAAATTGCTTCACGCAAACGTCTCATAACGCCCAAATAATACTCGTCGTTGATGGTCTGGCGTTCTGGAAGGAATGCATGATACACAACACCTTTGTAATCCATGAGAACTTTGAGCGGTCGCAGCATGTAATTCAGATATTTTGTCACTAATTTTACAGCGACGCGTCTGAGGCCTAAACAATGGGTGAGTCGCTCAGCACAATACTCTTCTGTACATCTTTTCTAGAGTGACTCTGAACGTAACATTGAGCACTGATGTTCCTAGACTTTGTTGCAAGTATGTTTAAATAATTACCTTCCATTTTTCAAAAGCAATTATCTGTCTTAGCTTTTTTTTATCACCATCCGAAAGTCCTTTTTTTTAAATGCAAACGTTATTACTCAACACGGCGAAACTTTTTCAAATCTCAATCTATCAAGCTAAATTTCCTGGAATGTCAATGACAAATTTGGCAACTCAAAATAAAAAAAAGATACTCAAATCGAGCGACTAACAGCACAACACGGTTGTTATTCCGCGAACTTTTGGATCAAGGTACACAGAAAAAAATAATGAATTTTAACAGACGTGTAAAATTTATGCCAAATCTAGTATTTCCTTGATGTGTGTTGGATAACGCAGAAAATTAAGTGTATTTTTTTTTCAAACAATTTATAAAAATAGTACCTAAAGGTTAAAATAAGCTTGTTATGTATTTTCAGCCAAACAGTTTTCAATGACATTAAAAATCTAAAAAATAATCATTTTTAAACTAGCTCTATAGTATTCTTATGGTTCTATTTCTCACTTCGTCCTATGCTGTCTTGTGGAAAGAGGAGAAATCATGAATTGACATACACACTTAGAAAATTTTACAGTATTCGGTAATTTTTTACCGAACTTTCAACAGCTGAATGTTCGGTAATCCGATTTAACGGATTTCGGTAAAATTTGACAAGTTCCGGTAATTACCGAACGTTCAGCTGTTGAAAGTTCGGTAAAAAATTACCGAATACTGTAAAATTTTCTAAGCGGTAGGTTCGCTCACTTCGACCGAGACGGTGATCTGGTGACGGGCTTTGATAGCGGTTGTGGAGCCGGTTCCGATGCACAGGCGCTTCCTCCTGACGTAGCCGGTCGACAACGGCAAGGCCGCCCTCTGTCGAACAGGGGAGGGACTTTCTCCTTGATATTTAGGGCCTTTGCCCGAGATGGATATCCTCTCTTACACTTATGGCCCGAAGCCAGAGGAATGTGGGTCCTTGACTATTAGGTGTTGATGACTAAAAATTCTCCTCCACCGTAGCGTGCACTGGCGGTCCTTGACTCGCCTACCAAAAAGTGTTTCCAATAAACGGACAGAAAAGGTTCTACATCGGCGTAGCTTCAAACGTATAAATTCGTAACACTGAACATTTCTGGTCTACACACCTACATCGCCTGTAACTAAGTGAACGATCCCTGTTCACCGAGCATCCAAAAACCCTTCAGCTCGTCACCCGTGACTTCGTGTCACCATTTTTCATGGCTTTGCGCGTCTTTTCCAGCCCTCGACCGTTAAGCATGGCCATGATGTCTGCCCAGTGAGTTTCACCGCTACTGTTTGGTATGTTTACTTGAATGCTCGATCACATGGTGCCAGGGATCTGGCGAACAGAGATGTTCCTGTAGTCAACATCTCTAACAACCAAACGTCAAAAGATTCATTGTTTGTAAACAATGCTGGCGTTCCTACCCGTAGTAACAAACGTCAGACGGGCCTTATTCAAATAAGGCCCGTGATATGTTGCATACTGTCAAACGCTAGCAAATAGGATAGGGTTGCCAGGCCCCTGCATGGTGCACATTAAAAAAAACATCGCATTTCGTTTGTTGTAACAGAACGGTTACAAATTTCGGCATTTATAAGCACACAAATCATACACTCAGCGAAATAATATTTCGATATTTATTACATAGATTGCGTTAAGATTATTTACCATTAGAAATCAGAATGAATTTTCATAAATTTGCCTTAGGGCCTGTTCATAAACCACGCAGACTCACTTTTGAAAATCTCAGACACCCCCCTCCCCCTCGTAGACTTTTCTCCATACATTTTTTTGAATTTTTGTATGGAGCGTAGACTTTGGTCAAACCCCCCTTCCTCCCCCTAGAAAAGTCTACGTGGTTTATGAATAACCTCATATATATATATATATATATATATATATATATATATATATATATATATATATATATATATATATATATATATATATATATATATATATATATATATATATATATATATATATATATATTTATATATATATATATATATATATATATATATATATATATATATATATATTCATTATAATGATGTTGAAATTAAAATATGGAACAACCTGGATTCGAACCTTGAACGTTGAGGTTATGGGTCCATTAACTTCAGGAAAGCTTAAAGGCGTAAAAGAAAATTGTGAAAATCAAAATCCATTTATAAGTCAGCCTAATTAAATTCCAAAGCATCGTTGATAAGTTGAACTTGCTTAAGTTTATTATAAGTGTATAAATGACATAATTTTAGAAAAATTTAGCAAACATGAAATTGCACACATTGAAACCTATCAAGCTTAAACATTTCGGCGTAGATTTGCCATCTTTAGCTAGTCCGGAATGTTTTATTTTTTGTAAATTTATCGTTTCGGTGCTCTGGATTAATAAACGAAATTCCATCAAAGTATGGCTCAACTGGTGGTGAATTTTGTTATACAGAAAAAAGGAATCTGAAATTTGTCCCAGAACTTTACACTATTCAGAATGTTAATTTGTATGTTTTGTGACGGTCCATTTATGTGCATGATATTGAACAGAAATTCACACTATTTTTTCGAGCTGTGTACCTTTCCATCGACATGCACACAGATAAAAAGAAACATGTAATTTTATGCGTTATCTAATGCAGATGGGGAATGCTAGATATGACAGAAAATAATGGGATACTTCATGTAAATTTAAGCCAGATAACACCTGCATCTAGCCTGTTATATGAAAGATTGCAATCATTATTGTATGGCACATGAAAGATTGCAAACAATTTCGTTGTTTACGCCTCCTTTGGCTTGGAATTAAACGAGGAAAATTTTACGCGCCTGTAAAAATTAATAATTTTTTTCTGTGCATGCACGGAAAGAATCATTCACCAAGAACTTTCTTTTTATTTCTTTAGTAATTTTACGCAGCTTCGCTAAAAAGGGGGTTACGCATCCAATCGGCAACCCCACTTTTTAGAGCAACTGGGTAAATTTTCTGTCGAAATTTGTGCTCTGTTTCCTTTGAAACTTAAGATTTCAAAATAGCTCCTGGGAATTTTATTCAGGTTCGAAAACCTTGATCGCTCAAACAAAACAATTGCATATTCGGTCGAAGTGACGCATCAATCAGGCGCTTAAAATTTCCTCTCGTTTAATTCCAAATCAAAGCAAGTTTAAACAACATAAGCAGTGTGAAAAAAACATGCAATTTTCTGCGTTATCTAATGCACATAAAGGGAAGACTAGGTTAGGCAGATATTAATTGGGTATTTCATGCAAACTAAAGCCAGATGACGCCTGAATCTAGTGTGTTGTATGAAAGATTGCAAACAATTTCTTGAAATTAAACGAGGGTAATTTTAGGCGCCTGTAAAAATTCATTATTTGTTGTTGTGCAAAACAGACGTAATTTAGGAAATAAATTGATTAAATTTACAATGAAGATCTCATTAATTTATGAAAAACAACTAGCATTCTAAAACACCGAAATTTGATGTTTCTTTCAAAATGTGTTCAATATCTGAAAACACCATCATTACCCAAAAATAATGAATCAACCTAGAAATATTTGTACATTCTGAGAACTTTCTGCGTATCTGATTCGACCATGAATTTCAAACTCTAAACTTAGATTTCTCCCGAATCCACCAAATTGACACCTGAACGTAACTCCTTCGCCGAAGTCGCCGATCTCGGCTGATAACAACCGGTAGCCTTTTTCGGACCTCATGCGCAAATTCCAGAAGCTCGAGGAAATTCTGGAAACGGTAGGATTCAATTTTTAATTGTTTCCCTGTCTGCGCGTCTCTTGGTTTCTGGCCAAAATTTCACGCGGGGCCACAGTCAGAACAGCCGCATGTGGAATTCGGAATTCTCCCAATTGACTGCGTTGCAACAAGCCGATAATTTGCTAGTGTTTTGCTTTAGGCTCCCGTTTCGGACCCCATGGTGCCGTATTTTGGGCCAAAATATACCTGCCGCCTATGGTAGCCTGCCTCTGCTCGTCGTCATTGTCAAAAGGAAGCGCTTTTTGCGTGCTAAATTGGGTTACGGCACGAAACAACAGCAGGCGCTGCACGACTGCTGCCGGTTGGTTTGGGTTTTACGAAAAATGACACGACCTACCGCACCCCGGCTCACAAATTAAGTTTATCTTCAATTTCGTTCACAACTCTATCGCGAAAATTAATATTTACAAGGAAATTATCGTTGTACTGATTCGGGTGATAAATAGGAGCCATTTAAATGAGTGACGGGAGCCGCTTTTGTAGGCTGGAAAAGAATTTGCGTGCATCAACAACGTGGAGGCGGGCAAGTACTTTGTTTAATATATTAGCGATGTGTCATGATGATGGCGTGCAGTTTTATTTGTTATACATTAAGATCAAAGATATCTTGAGTAAACTGTTGTACGCTAGATGAGTTTATCCATTCAAAACTCGAAAAAAAACCACGAAACCGATACTACAAAAGTTCTCAGTAATTAAGCACAACGCAATTTAGAGTAATATCGCCTTTTTGAAATCTCCAACTGACATTGACTCGCTTCTTGAGCAGAGGTTAACACAATGTCCCTGCGAATATTCAGCAAACATCGGCACAAATCGACCGAAATTAGCAGTCCATTCCCAAACTGTCAGCTACTGTTTTCGCTAATTAATAACATTGGTTCCATCGCAGTTGGAATGGTCTTTCGAAGAAAAAAAAACCCTGAGAAGCCGTGAGATCGCTGCTTCTGAGCATGTTTTTTTTTCTCTCGCTTGCTTCGTTGCTGTCCAGTCCTTGGCATTGAATGATTGAAAAATCTTTCCGGTTTGAGACGGATTAATTTTCATCTGATCAAGCGATATTCAATGCAAAACAGTGACTAATTAGAAACGGAACCAGTTATGTTAAGGCGAAAGACATAGTTTTGATCGTTAATTGATTGTTATTTCAACTATTTTGACAGATTCCTTATGAAATGCTGTGAAATCTTTAAGCATCTGTTCAAAAATTAACATATATTGGTTTTATACAGATAGCACACATTGAAATAAAATCATTTTCACTATCTTCATCATTCCGCTCTTTGATAAACCGAGACTTCAAGTAACGAGCAGCGTCGATTTAATATCACTTAAAAGGCACCTCATACGAATACAAAGGTGCAAAATTGATCGACAGAACAAGTTACCCCTATGGGTAAGTAAAAGGACGGACTAATTAATGGCGAAGAGTTCGTGATCACCGTTTCGCAACGAATTGCGGGTTCATCATCAATTGATTTCGAATTATGTAGGCAGGTAGGGTACAGCTGGATCTTCATGGCTGCACACATACGTGAATGGTCTGCAAGAATCGAATTAACGCGCCACTTCTTTAAGGTACCGATTAGAGAGTATCGTCGTCCATTTTGGATCGGTGATCGAGTGCTCACGCAATAAGATTGCTCGAATAGCCGCATGTGCATGCGCGGAGCATTAAACCAAGTGACCGTGCCCATTATGGGCACTTTTCTGCTCATTACCATTGTGAAATCACCTAGTAGGCGATGATTCCATCGCATCACGCAGAATGGTGGTAATTAACGCCGCATGGGAGTGTGCTGATAATGATATCTGAAAATGCCCACAATTGTAATTTCTTAGGATAGTTGCTACATTTTTGTGCAAACGATGCTACGTAAAGTGTGTAAGCCGTGAATGTTTACATACCAAATTATGTACGTTGAAGAAGATGAAAGGCCACGAATGAAGAAAAGCTATGTTGGAGAAGTTTGGTTTCGATGTCCGGCTTTTGACGCGTTGGAAAATTTCACGGTATTTTAAAATATACTGAAATAATTTTCTTTGATTTGTATACTAATGTACAAGAGAAAATTTATGCAAAAATACGCTTTTGCAATAATAGATTGAAGTTCCTGACCTTTGACTTGACTCCTGCCATCAGCATTTGCATAAGGTTCTCTGGTTACACAAAACTTAAAATTCTGTCCACTTCTGCTTGATGTTTTGAACCGATTTTGATTCTCCTCCCATTTTCCGACAATCAGTTTTCATTATTGCCCAAAATTCTTTGATCGGTCGGAGCTCTGGAGAGCTTGGAGGATTAATGTCACGAAGTACCACAATAACATTATTTTCTTTGTGTCATTTCTTCGTCACTGTTGAGTAGTAGCAAGATGCCAAATCGGGCCAAAACAGGGTGTTTTGAGAATGCTTCTTCAGGATGTGCAAAAGGCGTTTTAGAAGGCACTCTTTGATGTAGATTTTACTGTTAATATTCCCAGTTGAGATGAATAGATGGCGGATTTTACCGCATATACAGATGGGCTGCTAAACCCATCTTCAAGTCCTTTATCGTCTCGGTGAGATAACCTCTGGACTTTGAATGACCTCAGTCCACAACTCACTTAATGTCCTGCACAGCTGAATGAACTACGTCCAGTTTTTTGGCAACACGTCATCTATACTTTCTCTTGTATACTTTCACCACTTGTTTCTCACCTTGTTTGTTGCGTGTTACCCTTTTCGATTGCTTGGTTGGCTTCTTTTGAACCGTTTTGGATTGTAGAAACTGACTGGTGACTTTCGACACCGTGTGTTGTATCACCCCGACCAAATTCGCGATTGTTTACTATGAACGATTAGGATTTTCCAACCACTTTTTCAAAATAAGAATTCGCAGCTTCTGTGATCGAGACGTATTTTTAAAACCATGAATTTAAAAGTAAACAATATGCATATCGACGCGAAGGTAAAAGTATCCACTGAGAGCATAACCATACACTGAAGCAAATTCTGACTCAGACCACAGACGCGACAAAGTAGCTTAAAACATTCCCGGAAACGCTTTACAAGCTAGCAGACACAGCAAACACGGAAACATTGTCGAATTGCCAAAAAAAAAACGCGCTCGGAAGTTATAATCATACACAGAAAAAAATCTTGTAGTAAAAACTACCATTTTACCCGACTACGCCTATCTTTAAAACTACCATGAAATTTCAGTCAAATTTACAATGTTTATGGTAAAACCTTCCACGTTTGTGGTATACTTGACAAACTTCATATTAATAACAACCATGGTTGATCTAATCGCAGGCATAATAAAATCGAACGCATTTATAGTCAGGTGGAAATTGTTGGTGTTTGCGCTCAATTTAACCCTCGAAATGGTAGTTTCTACGGCGGTTTATTTTGAGTGTACATTCTCACGAGATACCCAAGATGCTGGACTGATGGACTGTTGGACGACGAAAAGTATGCAAAGATAGGCGAGGTTCTGTCGAGTTTGGGCGGATTTACCTCCTTCGCTACAAAAACAACATCGTTGGCTTTGTACCACTTCCTCACGGGTTTCGCGTAATGGCACGATGTCTGATCCGGTCAAAAACAGAGTGTCACGGGACTTGTCAACGTGAACGGCACTTGCCAACGAAAAACTCCAGGCCGGGGCTCTGCTTGGCGTCCGCTATAATGTACGTGCATTACGATGAATTTTGGTTGCACCAACCCTTCGCGGTATAGCTTCCGGGGTTCGGTTGGGCGCCTTTCTCACCCTATAGATATTAAGACCAGCCCACTTCACTGTCTGCCGGATAAACCAGGTGGAAGAATCCACCTTCTTGTCCACGTCCTAAATCGAATGGTTTGGATTTCGCTTGAAGTAATCCCCCACCTTCCCTGCGTTCACGGGATCAGTCGTCTTCGCTGTTCTTCCTTTGCTAGCTCGCCACTGTGTTTTCTGGGTATTCATGGAGGATTTACTACACGGAACAAGGTCAAATTGTCGATTCCAAACTTTTTTCTCGATCCACCAGTGGGACTGGCCTCCACGAGCGCACCCATTATTTATAGTCGAAGCACTTCTTGCTAGGAAGTTATCTCGACTTTTGCACTTTTGCACGTTACATTTCTAACTAGTTTTATTCAAAATACTTTCGCGTTTCTTGAGCACGGTGCAGCTGCTCCATTACATCACACTTCTTTAATGCGGTTTTTTTTATTCTCCCGAAATAGGTGGCTCTGCTGTTGCAGCTTCAGTTTCTAACGGTCCATGTTGTGTCGACCCAAGTAGCACAACTTGTTTTAATAAAGCATAAAAATCGCTCTTGAAACATATGAGGGATAGTTTTGTTTGGCTATGTACCACAAAATCATACACATCAGCAACGCAAAAAGCGCAAAGATGGAGCCTATTTGCAACTTGACATTGTTTCTACAGAGTTGCACTAGAATTTTGTAAAACTTTCAAATATTTTAAATGGCGTTGCACGAAAGTGAAATTATACCGATGTTTAAATGATTGCGAGGATAACTTTTGTTTAATGAATATCGTTATCAACCAAAAATTCGTGATCAGGATATTGAGAAATAAAATGATCCAAAAATCGTGTTGAAGTAAGTTTATTTTTTAAACGCTTTAAGATTTATGGATCAATATTCTGTTCTACTACGAAAAATATAAACGCCCTTGAATCAATCCTCGAGAATAGAGCATTGTTTCTGATCTTGAAAAAGAAAAACTTGTGTAAAATATGTTTACATTTCGAAGAATCAAATTTTTCTATTAATTTGAAGATTAATAAATTGTTACAGGTTCATGTTTGGTGCAAATTGTGTAGGTATGAGTGAAATTCTAATATCTCATTTTATTTGGCAACATTTTGTCAAATTGCGTCTACCAATAATCCAAATACACTAACGGCTAAAATAATTATGAATCCATTCTTAACACGTGAAGTGCATCTATGATTTATATTTTTGCAGACATCATTAAATTGTAGATATCACAACAATTTAATGATGTCAGCATAAATATAGTGGGTTTTCTTTGTTTACGTATACCTGATTTTCTTAAAATTTAAAACTACTGAATTCCACATAATTAAAATTAAAATTAAATTAAAATTAAAAATTAAATAATAATAAATTTTAATATTAAATTAAACCAATAGCTGCTTATTTGTTCAAAGGATATACATAATGTACAAAAAGATGATAATTGACTGGCATTACAAGTAAAACAATAATGTCCTTTACGCTTTCAACAAATGTCTTCAATTCGTTGGAACAAAGAATTAGAATAATTCAGATGCTACACCATGTGTTTTACGTAACTTTACTTAGCAATTGAGTGGAAATTTTGTTAAGAGGTCCAAACTTAATAATAAAATAAAATCCTAGTATTACTAACTCTTCCATGTATTCGAAGTCTGGGTTGCTCGCAATTTGATTATTCATAATTTTGGTCTAGGACACACAAATTCAATTTCCAATGGCAGACACAACTGTTTCTAAGTGAAATTATATTAGTAAAGGAGGAAATTTTCAAACCATTCTAAACATGAATTCATGTAGAACTTAGAGAGCAATCAATAGAAATTATTTAGTTGCATTGTTTTTGACGAAAGCCACTATCCAGAAACAAAAATCAATAGTATGATTGCTTAAAGGAGCTTAATAAGTCGTTTCCTGTTCTTTACAACAAGAAGTTTAATAATTTACTTTAATAGGCGAACACTTTATTTTTATTATTACTTTAAGCACATCATTTGAAGTTTTTTTTCGCTCAACTCAACACAAAATTTCATGAAACAAATTTACGTTGAATAACTCTAAAACAACTTTATTATGATTATTCCATATTCAAAACATTAGAATCTCTACTTTATTGATATTGTTGCTTTCGTTTTGATTTAAATAAGAAAGAAATCAACCCTAACTCATTTGATCAGATTATCGATTGATAACTTTCTCTTTTATATCAAAACACATGTGGTCGGTAGTGTGCATTTCATTAGCATATATTTCAATCGTCATCACTGTGGTGGTAATGTGCAATTGAACGTTGCAAGAACGTGATATTATTCATTGACTTTGTGTTACGTTCTCACAACGTTGCGCGTGAGGCTCAAAAACGCATTTTGAAAACTTTAAGTATTAAAACGCTTCATTGGAACAAGAGCGTAACTTACTTGTTATGTTGCACTGGAGGTCAAAATTAATTCATAATAAACATAACATACACTGGGAAAAAATAAGTATACAACGTCCTGATTAAGTTTACTTAGCTGCAAGTTTGAAAAAACAAATAGGTCTCGACTTACTCCAATGTTTGTTTTGAATGGTCTTTGCAAACCATTTGAGCAACACCAATGAAATATCTAGTACATCGTATATGTGAAATAAACTCTGCTGTAACAAAGTATGCTTTTTGTTACTGCAGATTTACTAAAATGAAACATGAAAACGAAGTGTTGAATATTAAAGATGTTTTGTGTGCTACTTGGGGAGTCTCTTGCTGCAGCAGTATTGCCCGCGCAGCGTTCTTCTCTTCCAAGACCTTGCTAAAATTCTCGTGGTACCAATTGTTCCATGGGCTCTGTTCCATATACCAGACGACGTTCTAAGCTGCGTCGTTGATTGCTGCTTTGATAATATTCCAGCAGCCCTGAAGAGGGGATTCGTTGAGCACACCCTCATCCAGAGACGCTGCTTCGATTCCTTGCGTCCAACCTGTTGCTTCAGTTATTCGAGATTATACCGTGGCGAGTGATGGTACGTTGTTTTCGATGGATAGTTTCGGCCACAGTGAGAAAAATTACGGCTATTGGAGAATGTGGGTGATCAATTCGTACCATTGCTCAGCCACCGAACCGGAATAAGAGCACAATTGTTAACTACCTCAATTACCCAGAAAACTACGGAATTCGTAATCTAAATTGACCACTAGAGGCAAGAAGGAAATATGGCGATTGGCTGTGGTGTGAGTGCAGGTGAAATCAAGGCTCAAATGCCTTTGCCAGTATCTAAAAGGAGAGTACTTCAAATTATCAAGGAAAACACCAACATGCAATATCAGCGAAGACAAAAACACCAAAGTTTCTTCCACGACATAAAACTGCAAGGTTGAATTTCGCGGAACGACACATATTTTGGGAGAAACAGTGGAAATCTGTCATATTCTCGGATGAAAAAAAAGTTCAGTTTGGATGGACTTGGAGATGGTTGGCAGATTTATTGGAGGGATACTCGCAGAAAACCTGAGACGCGTCATTCCAGAAATTTTCAAGGTGGGTCACTCATGGTATGAGCTGCATTTGGACAACACGGTAAGACTCCTATCTGCTTCGTTTTGTATGAAACGAATTTGGAGATGTAAATAGAACTTATAGAGAACATCCTGATTGATTTTGGGGATAGTTTGTGGGGTGAATCATTGATCTACCAGCAGGACAACGAGGCGATACACTCTTCGAAACAGACAAAATCATGTCTCGCGGAACATTGAGATTATGGAATGGCCGGCTATAAGCCCTGACTTAAACCCTCGCTTAAACCCAATAGAAATTCTTTGGGTATCTTGTCTCAACATGTCTATGCAAACGGTCGGCAGTTTGATTCACCATTGCAGCTTAAAACCGCAATACGAAAAGAATGGGCAAAAATCGACATGAAAGTAAAGCAGTCCTTAGTCAGCTCTATGCTTGGACATGTCCAGCAGTCTTTAGTCCGCTCTATGCAACAGCGTCTAGCAGATTTCATCACAGCAAAAGGTTGGACTTTGTTTGCCTTGCTGATAAGTGAGCGCTTCCGGGCAACTTTGTTAACCAGCCGCTGTGCTAGAAGACTGCGGCGAACAGTTCGACAAAAAACTTATAGCTGAAGGGTTTTCTGGATCTCATGGACAGTTACTTTTGGGTTTTTCTTGACTTCGCGCATGGTCTTGGTGTCCGTTCGTGTATCTGTTTTGCGCTTCCTTTCTCTGCCGGCGCGATCCACCACTGATCCAAACGTTTTATGTTTCAGTAGAATTTTCCCAACCGCTGCCTTGCTAATGCTGCACAGTTCGAACAAAACCTGTAAAATTATGGGCACTTGAATGTAACACATTTACCTCTATTAGATTCAATAGAAATTTACGCGTGATATTAATTTTACAGCATTGAAAAACGGTAGCTGTAAATTTACTCGTACTGTCTATATATGACCTGTAAATTTAAAATATGTTGTAATCTTCGGTTCATATTTTTTGAGGTTAGAAATAAATAAGATTGATTGATTTCTTTCATTGAGGAAAATAAATAGAATTAGTTGTTGATTTCAAAAATTGTCTATTTATTGGCATTCTTAAAAAGTGTTCATGCTAATTCCACTTGGATGCAGCAGTTAGAAGGCTTATTTTCAGGTTCGAGGTTTGGACAAGAGATCACATTTGTCAACGGGCAATTGAAATCATGGTTTCGGTGTATTCGTGTGATCCAATAAATCCTACATACACTCACTACGATTACTACAGCCACACACAATTTTTCGTACGTTTTGAACATATATTTTACAATTTTTCATGCTTCACTCCCGAACGTGCTTGAACACAACATGGCGGTGACCACTTGTATATTCTGACTTGAGAAACTGAGCGGTGGTACTGAATTGTGTTGATATCACGTAAATTTCAAGCGTTCAAGGCGCAAAAATAAGAGCGTGTTGTATGACTATATGTTATCGGCTGCAAATATGAATTAAAGGTGAAAGATTGTAATGAATATGATATAACTTTCCAAGAAGGCAGTGTTTATAGTTATTTACGATATTTCAAATTGAAAATTGCATCCAACCATTAATTATGTCGATATATTTTCATAGAAGTTTTAGATTACATCATAAGTAATTTTCATATTTTTTTTCTGTGTATGACAAGTGAGCTAACTGGCCTATACCCGTTGGTAATAGCAGGTGATTTCAACGCCTGGGCGACCGAGTGGGGGAGCCGCCTTACCAACCCCAGGGGCCAGATTCTTCTGGAGGCCTTGGCTAGGCTCAACGTGGACCTAGCCAACGTGGGTACCAAGAGTACATACCACAGAAATGGAGCGGAATCGATAATCGACGTTACCTTCAGCAGTCCTGGGCTGCTCAATGACTGGAGGGTGGATGATGGCTACACCCATAGCGACCACTTGGCGGTTCGTTATTGTATCGTCCACAATACAAGGCAGCGTGCGGAAGGAGTAGCATCCACTCCATTCGCCCGCAGATGGAGGACGTCCTACTTTGATGTAGAGACTTTTAAAGAGGCGCTTGAGAGGGAACGGATTTTACGCGAAACCCAGGAACCTTGCGGCGAACGACTTGTGATGGCACTTACACGAGCGTGCGATGCGACCATGCCGAGGAAGTCAAACCGAGGAATGGAAGATCGCCGGTGTATTGGTGGACAGAGTCGATTGCCGACCTCCGAAGAATTTGCCTCCACGCTAGACGGAGGATGCAAAGAGCGCGGTCAGACGCCGATAGAATCGGTGCTTGTCGCCGCGAAGGCCGCTCTAAAGAGGGAGATAAAGGCCAGCAAGCGAGCCTGCTTCGAGGGCCTGTGTCAGAGGGCCAATGCGAACCCGTGGGGTGACGCCTATCGGGTAGTAATGGCCAAAACCAGGGGATCGGCGGCTCCAACCGAGCGTTCATCAGAGCTGCTGCAGGTGATCGTTGGGGGACTCTTTCCGAGCCACGACCCGAGTCCATGGCCCCCCGCCGCCGTAGATTTGTCCCATGACCAGCGTTCCAGTATCCCAGACCTTAACGCTGTCATAGCGACGGAAGGGTGGACGGCCCCGCCGAACACCCGTGACCACGTGGGCATTGATAACGGCACAACGGGGGCCGGCGACGAGGCGACGGTGACGAATGACGAACTCATTGCGATAGCAAAGTCGCTAAAGGTGAACAAAGCGCCGGGACCTGATGGTATCCCGAACCTGGCCATCAAGACGGCTATCTTGCTGGATCCCGGAATGTTCAGGGTGGTGATGCAAAAGTGTCTGGACGAGGGCGTCTTCCCGGACGCCTGGAAAATTCAGAACCTTGTATTGCTACCAAAGACAGGGAAGCCACCAGGAGATCCATCGGCATATAGACCTATATGTCTGTTGGATACAGCGGGTAAGGTGCTCGAGAGGGTAATCCTCAACAGACTGGCAACGTACACGGAGGGTACAGGCGGTCTGTCGGACAACCAGTTTGGCTTCCGCAAGGGAAGTCGACGGTGGATGCCATCCTGTCCGTCACCAAGACGGCTGAGGTGGCAATCCAGCGCAAGAGGCGAGGAGTACGCTACTGTGCAGTGGTCACCCTCGACGTGAGAAACGCCTTCAACAGCGCCAGTTGGGTGGCTATTGCCGACTCGCTCCAGCGCCTACAGGTTCCTGGGTACCTGTACAAGATTCTGGGAAACTACTTCCAGAATCGCGTACTGGTGTACAACACGGAGGAGGGTCAGAAACGTGTACATATCACCGCAGGCGTCCCACAAGGTTCGATCCTGGGTCCGGTGCTATGGAACACGATGTACGACGAAGTGTTACGGCTCGAGTTCCCGAGCGGGGTGAAGATAGTCGGGTTCGCAGACGACATCACCCTGGAAATATGTGGTGAATCCATCGAGGAGGTGGAGCTGACGGCCTCACACTCCATCGGCATAGTGGAGAGATGGATGCGCTCCAAAAGCTGGAGCTAGCTCACCATAAGACTGAGGTCACGGTTGTCAACAACCGAAAATCGAGCAATACGCTACGATTAGTGCGAGCAACTGCACTATTGAATCGAAGAGGTCTTTGAGGTATCTTGGGGTCATGATCGACGATAAGCTGTCCTTTACCAGCCACGTCGATTACGCTTGCAAGAAAGCCTCCGTGGCTATCTCGGCATTATCCCGCATGATGTCGAATAGCTCGGCGGTGCAAGGAGTAGGCGTAAACTCCTGGCCAGTGTCGCCCTGTCCATACTTAGGTACGGCGGGCCGGCATGGATCACCGCCTTGAACATGAAGTGCTACCTAGGTAAGCTAGAGAGTACACACAGGCTAATGTGCCTAAGAGTCGTTAGTGCATACCGAACGGTATCACGCGACGCGGTCTGTGTCCTAGCGGGGATGATGCCGATAGGCATCGTCATAAAAGAGGATGCAGAGTGCTTCGAGCAACGTGGAACAAGAGGTATCCGAAAGACCACTAGAGCCGCATCAATGGTTAAGTGGCAGAGGGAATGGAATAACTCCACCAAAGGTCGGTGGACCCACCGACTAATCCCGGAATTATCCGGGTGGGTCGGTAGGCGACACGGGGAGGTTAACTTCCACTTAACGCAGATTCTGTCAGGCCATGGGTGCTTTAGACAATATCTGCACAAATATGGGCATGCACAGTCCTCCGCATGTACCGAGTGCGCGGGAGCAGAGGAAACCGCGGAACATGTACTTTTCACATGTCCTCGCTTCGACGGCGCGAGATCCGGCATGATGGCCGTAAGCGGTCACGACACGACTCCGGATAATTTGGTCCCGAGGATGTGCCAGGACCGGGACATCTGGGACGCGGTATGCGTAGCAGCATCCCAGATTGTCCTCGATCTCCAATCAAAATGGCGAAACGACCAAAGGCAGGTCGAAAGGGCGACCTAACTACTGAAGACCTAAGTAGTTAGACATAGTGGGTGCTTAATTAGCACAAAGCCCCTCCCCGAAGTAATACCGAAAGGTGGTTCCGGGGAGGGAGAAAGCTTAAGGCACGGGTGGGTTTTTAGTGGGTCGAGGAGTTGGCACCCTCATCCCCACACCCTGAGTTCTTCAGGTGTCTGGTTGCAGATTTTCCATCCCGTCTAAAAAAAAAAAAAAAAAAAAAAAAGCCGTTTGCTCCAACGTTTTCACGTGCCGGGATACATGTACAAGATCCTGGGAAGTAATTTCCAGAATCGCGGACGATCTGGATAGACCACCAGACGTCCCGAATCCTGCTTGGATTAAGGAGCATCTCGATCGAATCAGCGTCAGGTCGGTGAAGCTAACTACTAAAGACCTATGTAGTTAGACATAGTGGGTGTGTAAAGCACACTAGCCACCTCCCTGAAGTAATACCGAAAGGTGTTTCCGGGGAGGGCCCCTGAGTTCTTCAAGAGGCTGTATGCAGATTTTCCATCCCGTCTTAAAAGAAAAAAAAAGAAAAAAAATGCCATTTGCTTCAAAACACGTCAGAATATCAAAACATAAACAATCGAGAGGTCTTTTGATCGAAAACATGTCGATTTTTGGAGGGGGCATTTTTCATCACAGGTTTTTTTTTAAATACAAATGGATCTTTTAGCATTTTAAGTCGAACTCTTCTCTTATTATTATTTAGCGTGTTCACTTTAATTTGAACCAAATAAATGAGAGCAATTCAAAAAATAATGAGGTGGGCACTTTATTTTGCCTATCAGTGTTTATAGCCAGCAGGCGACATAGAGGGCAGAATCGAGCAGCGACTTCAATAGCTCAAAGATAAATTTGGCAGTGTGTCACTCCAGCCCCAAATAGTCGTAATGGGGCCTTATAGAAGGTTGACAGCATTGATCTTTTATTGGTGATTTTCGGTATTATGGACTATATTGCAGACAATGGGACGTTCAGATCTGGTGAACTGGGAGGTCCAAAAAGGCGGTCAAATTTTCTCGGCACCAGCCCATGAGCGAGATTTGCAGTATGCGATGGCGATCGCTGGTAAAAGATAAACACCGATTGAAAACAATCGGACATAACTTAAAAGCGTTTGCATAAACATAGTGCAAAACTACACCAACACATACGTGAAGCATGTTGAGTAGTGTCAGGACACCAATGCAAGGAAAAAGTGTATGAGAATATATTGGACACGGTGTAGAACAGCGTTGGGATCGGCCTAATCTTTGGGAGCTGCATTTATTAGAGTAACAAGTTAGCAGGCTAAGAGTCCAGAAAACGCTGGGCAAATCATGGCGTTTGACCTTCACATTTAGTTGGGAACGAAATGTACGTTGCGTATATTGTAAACGACTAAAATATCGTTCAACCGTCGGTTAGCTGTTGCAATAACAAATTCTACAAGTATCAAAACCACAAGACAGTTGAAAAATGATCGAGTTCAACGGTCAAAACCGGAAAAACTGCCACCGAATTTCAACCACGTCAACTTAAAATGCAACAGGCATTCTCTTATTGTTTGAAATAAAATTAAACATCTTGTTAAAATTCCTCACTTTTTGCCTCACATACACTCTCGCAAAGAACTGCAACCATTCGGAAGTCACCTTCCTAAGCCGCACAATCAAGTGAGGTGAGTGGCAAAATTGGAAAACCACAATTTCGTCAGCTTCCAGCCTACAAAGCGTGAACCGAAAATGACGAATCCCCTTTCATCTTTTGTCCTTTGCTTTTTGTTTACTTCCAGCGCGAAAATCGTACATCGAAATAAAATTATAAAAATGCCTTCGGTCGCCATCTTGAATCCGCTCGCGGTGGAGCTGAACCGTGCGCGTGAACTTATGTGGAAAGATTGTCCAATTAAACAAATGACAAATTACGACTAAAATGCGTTCTCTTCTCGTTTCTCCGAGCGAACGGATCGGACAAAACAAGCAACAATTGAAATCGGGTATAAATTAAAGTTTTTACTCTTGCCCTCCATTTGTTCTTTTCTGTATTTTTGTAGACTGCTGACCGAACCAGAATGCAGGAACAATTTGTGCTTCGGTGGAAGTAGGTACTACATAGTAGAAGAAGAAATCTTGTCTGCCTGTCCATCACTCGGGCGACAAATCGGGCAGTGCTGTTCGTTCGACAGTGATTGTGAGGCTGGAAATTCATTAATATTTCAGCTGGAATTTGCAGCATTAAAGTTCCTCACGAAATTGCAATAAATTAGGCAGGAATTGTAATTTTTGATTGTTGTTTCGCGTGCGGTGTTTTGGCAGTTGTATCGAGATATAACGGTTCAATTCCACCGGATGCGAACGCAGGTTACTCACCCGAGGGAAACTGGTTCAATAGGTTGAATATGTACAATTTTTTTGAAGATATATAATGTAGGATTTGCCTTCATATATGTACTTATATTAAGCATGAAATAAATTACTAGAGCGATCCAAGAATTTCATAAGCCCTATCCAGTTTAATCCTCGATTTTAGTATTAAAGTAACGCAAGTCACCTTGAAATAGTTCAATCACGAATTAGAAATTAGCCAAAAATCGATAGTTTAATGGTTACCGTCCTGATTTGTCACTCACTCAAACGGTAGCAGAGGCAGTTTCGCAGTCGAATATCTGTATCATTAGATCACTTAAGGAAACAATAAATTCCCTGTTCCCTATGTAAAACTTAACGATTCCCCTCTTTTATGCCGCTAAAGTCGTTGTTTTTTTTTCTAACGCTGTCATTATTATCGAATTTACTTGGTCTAAATTCACTTCCCAACCTCGTGATAATCCCCTTTCCGATTTCCGAATGAGGGAGAATGAAGCTAAATTGAGATACAAGTAGACAGCCTCCGCACTTAACCGCCTGATATCCCTGTGCAAATCTTCTACAAAGGGCAGCTAGCTAGAGGGTGATGCCGATAATAGTCTATAAAACGGACATTTAATTCAATATTTTCCCTCGTGACATGGCTTTTGTGATTCGAAATTTATCGACTGCAGACAGATAGCGGCCCCTCCGTCAATTCGTACGGGGTGGGAAATTACCTTCCAGCAATCGTCTTACTTATGCTATACGGCCTTAATGTGATTAGGATTCGCGCTTAGCCTTTTTTCCTGCTCTTGAAAAGAACTCGACATTCAATCTGCTTTCCCACGAATCCCTTCTACCTTGAAAACCATTATGATCCAGATCCAGGTAGATTCAGTAAATCAACTTGTTACCATTAAATTGCAACCAGTTCGCATCTTTGACTGTCCAACCCGAGTCCTTTCAATGAGTAAATGAACGGATCAATGAATGTCCTTCGAGGAGTAGAATAGAATGAGACAGGTCGTAAAAATGTATTACCGATTACGATTTGGCCACATAATGGTCGTTTTTTATTACTTTTAATCTTACAATTTTACCATGGTCTATCGATGAATGAATTTCTCCCTTAACGATTTTCATTCAATGAATCAAAGAAAGAAAAAAATAAAAACAGAATTGAAGAGATAGCTTCATTGACGAAACCAAAGCTGGACATCAATTAATTTTATTTCGATCCTCTGAGTTTCAGAATAGAACCTACGGTCACTTTTCCTCGCGACACAAGCAGTCGGCTGATTTACGATGGAACGGAACAATTAAAAGATCACACTTCATGCTTGTATTTGAAAGCTCTATTCATGGCATTTGTTTGAATAGATGGTGCATTTTTCTTCTTTTCGTAGACACCGCATTTCTTTCATGGTGGGAACTGAACTTTCGTTTAGCGTAACGATCCTGTCGTATAAAGTTGGAAGAGTTTAGCAAAGGATCAATGCTGATGACTTTATTAGTATTAGATTTTTACAGACGCTTGAATTGTTCACCTGAAATCAAGATGTGGACAAAGAGCTGATTGATTTCGTGCGTTCCAACCCTGCAGCTCATGAATCAAGCGATTAAACATTATGTGAAAATCGATTGCACTGATTTCAGGGTTTACTTAGCCGACGGGTTTATCTAACAATTTTCAGAAAAATAAATCCAATTCTACGAATTTAATCATTTATTTTTTAAGTACCAGGTTTGATGCCCTTTTAGGGTAGAGACACATGTTTTGCCAATCTGAAAATTCCACATAGGGTATGTGTCCCTTGACTCAGCCTGTTATGCAACCAGCGATCACATTTTTCATTATAACTCATAAAGTTTTTAAGCTATAAGCGAGATTCAACTAGTTATACACTTGCAAAGATAAGTTAGATAAGACATTTGGTAGCATATATCACTAAAAGTTACACAACTATTTTTATAATGCCATAAACTTGCGAGGTATGTGGATTTAATGTTGGTCTATAAGCACCAAATTGGGTCTATTCGTGGATGCAACTTCGTTCCATTCGATGGATAAATGCAGTCTTTGTAGGGTTTTTATTTTCTAATTAGGGGCTGTTCATAAACCACGTAGACAATTAAGGGGGGGGGAGGGGTTTCGAAAAAGTCTACGTTTGTCTACGATGGGGGAGGGGGGGATATACCAAAAGTCTACGTAGACATTTTTTTCTCTCTACAAAACGGATATTCAAACCCTCCACGCAGAGAAAAATAGCGTCATAACAAACATATTCCAGGTAAATCCAAACATAACATTAGTTGGCCGCAAACATAAACTTGCTTTCTTTCTAACATATTCTATGTTTAAAACCAACCCTAGTAGCACACTTGTTGCCACTCGGTTGAGATATCAGAAATATGTCTTGCTAAGTCATAATCGAGTCACTTCAGCTAATAAAGGTCGTAGTGTGCTACATGGGAAGTGACATCGATGTTTGAAATTAAAATCATATTATGTTTATTTTCAACAAATTAATGATACGAATAAACGTACAAATTCAAGGGAGTTGATTAATATGTTAATTCTTCTTTCTGTTCAATTCTCGAACTTTCTGTGGTACACCCGCGATCAGGTTCCGGACGGTATCCTCGGAAACGCCCGCCGTGACGATTCTCCATCTTCTCTTGAAATCGTCGGTGCCATTTGCTTTCTTCTTAGTTTCGAAGAGTTTCCGCTTAACTAGTGCTCAGTACTTCTCTATTTGGTGTAGTTCTGGACAGTTAGGTGGATTGTCTGTTTTTGGCACGCATTTGACCTCTTGTACTTTATACCATTTCAGGACGGATTTCGCATAGTGACAAAACAGACTGGAAAGTCGTGGCTTCTGTTAAACGGTAGCAACCGTTTTTGCAGACTTGCTTTCTCGTACACATACTTATTGATAGTGTAGGTAGAGAAGAAAGTTTTAGATTTTCAACCACAACTACATATGGCCTGACAAATCAAACACTTCTTCGAGAATTTGGACACCTTCTTTGTCCGGAAATACTTGGCAACGGCGTTCTTTTGCATTGAGGTATAAAAAGCCAGACCTTGAAGCTATTTCAAGTCTTCGAGTACGTATGTTTTGTCGTCTATTTTGATACGAAAAAATGTTTGCAAAAACTAGGTGTCAAGCACCTTAGCACGACTTTTTGCAGTGAAATTTTGCATGTCATCACAGTTAGGCACCTTTTTCACTTTGTACGGCTTCATTTCTTGCCCCTGCTTACTTTTTGTACGTATGATTTTGACTTACCGCCACATTTCGCACAGAAAGATTGTGATTTTTCTCAATAATGGCTATCCCCATTATTGAGAATTATTGTCTATTTATCGGGAGCATACTTTTCGATTTGTTTTACCTCCAACCTTCCGATCCACAGTCAAGTGCTTGCCAAATGACTTTTGAAAATTTTAGTTTCTTGGCAGAATCGCGTTTCGATAAATTCGTATTTCGCTGCCGTTCGTAAAAAATCCGTGTCCATTTGATTCGACGTCATTTTACTGAATGTAACAAGAATGTAAACATGTGTACCACGAAATGAAGTGGAGAGTTTCAGCTGTCACACGACTGAAACGTTTCAGCGATCCATATAATAATTTAATATCTACACAGAAATAAAAGTGTCCAAAATTAACGTTGACAGGCTTAAGTTTTTACCAAAAATAATTTGCGTGGCATTTGATACCAAGATCGTAATGTAGGTTGCAATGTGAACGGGGTTTACTGCTACACGCAAAAATTACTGTCTCTAATTATCTTTTCGAAAGGAAAAAAGGGATAACAAGAGACAGTAATTTGAGCGTATTAATTGTGTTTATCTATTCGTTTTTTTTTAAACACTGATAGATCGAATGCATGGTATCAATAGAAAGTTTAAGATGTCAACCACCCAAGCAACACATCACGTTTTTTTCCTTTATTATCGAGATTTTCAACTCTGGGCTGGTTCATCTCCCATCGAAGTCGCTCAAATTCCTTTTAGGTATTTTCGTAACTTGTCCGGGGGTGAGATTCGAACTCGTGACTTCGGCGTGAAAGGTATGGATGTTAACCACTACGCCGGGGTCGCCCCCACAACACATCTCTCATAATTGGTTGCAGAAACTTGATTGTGACTTAATCGAGTCGACTATCAGTTACATTGACTTATTTGCAACAAGTGTGCTACTAGGGCATGGAGTATTATCATTTATACGTGAATGAGATGATATGGGATAGTTAACTTGCTCCCATTTGACAAACATTTAGTAGAGGTTTTAGCGCATGTGGGACAGAGTAGAAAATACATTAAGAGGACTGGGAAGACGTCAACTTGCTTTGGAAAACTTCCAAAGAAGATAAACTGAACTTGATATCTAAGGTAAAAAACAAAAACTAGTCGCATATGCTTTTATTGTGGACTGCATTTTGCGACAAAAGTGAGCGCAGATCAACGCAAAAGTTTCCAGAACGCCGATATTTCGTCGAAGAAAATAAGGCCCTTCAAAATTCTGTAGCAACGCAAGCAAGAAATTCTTTGTGAAGTCGACGAGAACGGAGCTACGAAAGTTCTACGGATAGAATCACGTTTTGTCAAAATCATTGGACTTGCCATCCAAGGAACAATTCCACCAGAACCCTAGTAGCACACCACGATCAAATTTAGTTGCAGCAACTTGGTTATGACTAACAAAAGCACAATTATGTCGTCTCAACTTAATTGCAACATGTGTGCTACTAGGGAACTTCCGCTGATGAACTTTAATTATTGGTTCAAGCAGCCATGGTGTGGGCATCTTTAGCATTTGCATAATTGATTGTTGTTATTTTTTATTTATGAAAAATTTGTATGAAACAAATTAAAAATGAATAACTGAATAACCTGATTGTTTGAGTTCTATTTCATAAACCGTTCCTCAAACCGCCACAGCCAGATATTGTAGAACATTGGCTATAAATTAAAAAAAAAAAGAATTTGACAAAGTCTACGTAGACTTTAAGGGGGGGGGGGGGGTTTGGAGAAAGTCTACGAAAGTCTACGATGGGGGGGGGGGGGTTTGAAAGTGTCAAATTTCGGTCTACGTGGTTTATGAACAGTCCCTTATATGAATGGCATTGCCAGCTGTATTCGGTTTACTTAACACAAAATTTCACAAAACAAACTTAAATATGCTTCTTAACTCTTATGTGATGTTCATATATGATTTACTAGCCATTCAATAATAAAAAAAACTAATTCACGAAACAAAGATTTAGATCCTTCGGTTTTTGTTAAGATGAGCCACTTGAATATGAACAACCTCAAACTTATGCATTTCCCCTTGAAATTTTACCAATAACAACCTTCTTACTACGTTATTTATGCAACAAAATAGTTCGGAACATACCAAAAACTATATCCCCAATATTGGGTCTACGATTTTCTTGATAAATCATTGTCATTTTAGCTATGTGAATAGGTAGTTTGTTGCGTGTAACTACATCCTGACTGCATTACTCGCTTTATCTAATCATTAATTGATTAATATTGTCTCAATTGCATCGGATTACATCGGTCATCCTAATAGCAACAAGATTTTGTTGATTATCGCTAAGATAATGACAGATTTGGTAAATAGGCCGAATGATGGTGATAGGCTAACATTACATCCCGTTACTCTAGATCGTTAATAATTTTTGATGCTTATAAGTTTGCTGAAGTTGATGATGGATAGTGTTTTTTTTTCTTGTCTTATTTAGGGTCATTCCGAGAGTATAAGTGACGTTTGTCACTTGGTGAAGTGAGAAAAGTCACCTGCTATGAGGTTACTTTCCATTTGATTTGCCCAGCAAGATAAGTACAAGCATATCAAGGAATGGTTGATTTCTCGGTTCGCCCTTTCACCGGAAACCCGCCTAGAACGCTTGCTAGGTTCTTCGGATGCGACCGACTCATCTACTAGCCAAAGTGCAAAAGTTAGCTGCCGGATTGAACGTGTACAAAGAGCTTCTCAAAACGCTGTTTCTACAACGGGTGCCTCAACATTTCCGCCCGATTCTGACCATCAGTGACGGAACGCTGCCAAAATTGGCGGAAATGGCAGACATATTAACCGAAAGTCCACGGGTTGCTGCTGTAACATCAGTTTCTACCTCGATTTCGGATGCGTTGCCCGATCAGATGGAAGATATGATAAAGCGCAACCCGTTCGGCATCTCGTTCCAAGAACAATAGTCAAGCAGCCGAACTGTGTTGGTATCACCGAAAATATGGACACAAGCCGAAAGTTGCAAGCAACAGTGTCAGTTTTACATTCCAAAAAACTAGATCATCGCTCACCTGAATCGGCAGGGGTGGGTGAATCGTTCTCAGGTCGTCGAAGGTCCGTCGAATGCATCCGAAAAAGCTAAAAGCAGCTAAAGAGGAACTAGAAATGAGAAGAAAAATTAGTATTTTCCATTTAATTCCAACTACCTTTGCTTATCTTGACAGATACGCGCATTTCGTCTACAATGTGCAGACTTCTTCAGTGTTTCGTACTAATAACTCGACTAACAAACGGGCAGTGGAGATTGGTCGGTAATTATTTGCAGATGAATAAGGTGACAGTTCCTGATCGTTACCGTGTTCCACATGTGCACGACCTGTTAAATTTGCTGCAAGGTAAAAAAATATGAACAACTATCGACCTAGAAAGAGCGAACCACCAAATTCCGGTCGAAGGCTGCTGTGATCACGCCTTTCGGACTTTTCGAGTTTACTCAAATGCAATTCGGTCTCTGCAACGCTAGTCAGACGTTTCAGAGATTTATGAACAATGTAAGTATTAGCCACCTTAATCGGGAGCGCCTCTGAAACTCCCCGACTACAATGGCCTCAGGTTCGGCACGCTCACCGGACAATGTTTCAAGAAGCAGGGAATAATCGCACTGATTAGCATAAAAACTCCTCGAGCACTTCACATTCACAATTTGTATTTATCTCCCACTTTCTTAATGTCTATCTGAACATCTGTTCTTCGGGGCCCCTTGCAGCTTCACCACCACGTATCCACGTAGAATGCGTAGACCTCTAGACGGCGGGTTTTCCTACTGGTTCGGTTTCCAGTTCCGACGATGCGCGTTCGCTCTTCCGGATCTTGATGGGGTAGGGATGGCGTTGGCTTCTCCTTACTACTGGCCTGGGCCACCGAGTATGTTGACGAACTTGGAATGATAAATAGTGTGATGCCCTAGGAACAGTGCAGGCTTCCGGTACGTCTACCGGGGATTCCAGGGACTCTGTACAAAAATACAGCGGGGTCCTGCTGTTCACTGTTTAAGTGCTTCTACTGATGTGCACTAATATCTTTGCTTTCGCTTTCGTAAAGAATGTTGTGTTTTCCAGGATTGAGGATTATCGACCGTTCAACTTGATGGTTTTTTAATGATTAAAACCTATCGAGCTGGATATGCGAATCTAATGGGTCATGGGGTCACCGCCCTCAGCATACGGCTTTTCAATCGCCACCCCTCATGGCCGCCCAAAAGAGTCGTTTTCCGTCCATCTGGTCGTGGGTTGAGTAGACTTCGGTGGGGTGGTGGCTGCGTTCTGTGGTAGCGATATCACAAACTCAAGCCGTGTCAAATAATGCGGTACCGAATACTGTTAAAGAGCTTCGACGGTTTCTTGCCTTCATCAATGTATACAAGCGGTTTATTCCAAAGCCTGTCGATCAACAGTTAGAACTTCGAAAAATTATACCTGATAATAGAAAAAACTACAACAAGAATACTTTATTAGCATTCGAACGGTGCAAAAAATCCTTGGCGGAATCTGTTTTATTGCATTTTTTGGATTAGACCAAAATGTTAGAGTTAAATCGATGCCTCAAATACCGCAGCTGGGGCAGAGGACTGAAGTAAGCGTTAGTTCTTAAAGCCTTCCACTTTTGGTGTGGCGCTAGTGACGATTTTAACATTTTAAGCTCGGTTCACAATGGATTATATTTCTCTACAATTTTCACTTCTACTACTAGTATCAATAATTTGTATAAAACATTAAAGTTCTTGGCTGATAAACACTAAAAACTACTATCGTTGTAATAACCACTGCACTAGGTACAACACGGAAGATTTTTCTCGAATCAAATAACGACAACTTCCGTCGCGAATATTGTGTTTGCTGCATATAGCCTCCAATAAAACCGAGCTGTCAAATCAGCACCACACGCAGCACCAAGTTTTCGGCTTCACGATTGTTGTTCGCGGATGACAGCCGCTTCAGTCCTGTGTGCTGGGGCTGTTCTTCGCCATGGGATTTCGTGGCAAACACTAGGATTCTATTCCAAAAAAAAATCAGAGCCATTTGGACGTGAATTAACAGCTATGAAAATGGCAGTGAAATACTTTCGCTACTTTCTGGAAGGCAGAAGATCAGACGCAAGACCAAGAGTTATGAAAACTCATGAACTCTTCGACACTCAAAATGAAAAATAGAATTCGCCCTTTCATTCCAGCAAAGCATCGTACAACTGTGATTCGACAATTACATGGTATGGCGCACGTGGGAGCTCGTACCACGAGAAGACTTATATCAGAGCGGTTCGTATGGTCGTCTATGAACAGGGACATCAACCAATTCGTTCGAGAATGTCAGGACTGTCAGCGTTCGAAAGTAAACCACCACACAGTTTCACCATTGGGTTCCTTCGATCCTCCGAAATGCCGATTTTGTCACATTCACGTTGACCTCGTTAGCTCCTTGCCACCGTCGAAGGAAAATCGCTACCTTTTAACCATCGTGGATCGGTTTACTCGTTGGCCAGTTGGCTGTACCGCTGATGCATATGACAGCACCGGTTGTCCCTAAAGCATTAACGCATCAATGGATTTCTCGATTTGGTACTCCGGAAACGATTACAACAGATCAACACGCTAAGATGAGAATACCTAAAATTAGGTATTAATTTTACCTAATATTAGGTATTGTTGACAATACTCAAAATATCGTTGAAATTAAACGATAATAAACAGTAATTTTTACTGAGATTTTGGTAATGTGCACTTTCAAATGCTGGACGTTATTATTTACCTAAAATTGAATAAATTTCACGTCACTGAAGCGGTCGCTATATTTTTCAAAGTGAAAACGTTATTAATTATCTTATAATCGTATTTTAATCATGTCCAAATCGTTGAAGCAATAACTTTTGCATTCATTTTTTGATCTATCTCCGACGGATCCTTGTGGAGAGAGTTTGGTGCAGAACGGTGCAATTCGGCATCAATGTTGAATCGATACAGATAAAACATTTCTGTAGTGGAGGAATCCAGCTACATAATGCAAAAGCGAGGTTAATCGTCGTCGTCGATGACGCTTTTGCAAAATTATTTTTCGAGCTGTTTATCAAAATAATTCGTGATTAAAAGAGCAAAAAATTGTCGATAATGGCGATACTAACCAGTAGCATATAGTTTAACCAGAAAGTATTATCAATTTCAGTTTTAATACTAAGATGTTAGCCTCACTTTAGCTTACTGGATTCATCCAATATCTTTATTGATACTCTTTTTTTTGATGCAAAATAAAATCTGTCATACATTTGATTATTTGTTTCTCCTTGAGTGCAGAATTTGTAAAACTAGTTCAAATGGATAAATTGTTAAATTGCATGTCTATTTTTAAGCATTCTGTAAAAAAAAACTTCAAAACAATCCCCAATGTTGAGTAAAAAGTAACGATGCAAAATCGGTAATATTTAACGTTTATCTTCCTTCAATACTATTACCCAATATTAGGTAATCTGTGTTTACGCATAATTTAGGTATGTGCACTTTTGAGCGATAATCGGTAATTTTTAACGATCTTTAGGTATTCTGATCTTAGCGTGAAGGTCGTCAGTTTAAATCAGAGCTGGAATGGTGGAGAGATTCCATCGTAAGTTAACGTCAGCCTTAATGTGTAAGAATACAAATCGTTGGTGTGATGAATTACCGCTGGTGTTACTTGGATTAAGAACTGCATACCGAGATGAGTTAAAATGTTCTTCAGCCGAGCTATTGTATGGTCAGCCATAACGAGTTCCTAAGGAGCTCTTCGATCCACCACCTATGGATCGATCTCAATTTGCAAAGAACTTACATGATACATTTGGAAATTTTCGTTTAGCAACTCATCACACGAAGCCAAAAGTATTCATTCACAAAGATTTACAGACATGTGAGCAGGTATTCGTTCGATTCGATGCGGTGAAACGTTCGCTACAACCTCCTTATGAAGGGCCTTATAAAGTTTTGGAGCGTAGCGCAAAATTTTTCGATGTTCTTATTGTAGGCAAAAAAAGTAACTGTAGACCGGTTAATACCAGATTTTGTCTGCGAGGAAAACATTTCCTGCCATCCTTCTGAAGATTCTCGAACTGTAGTCACGCAATCTGGACATCGTGTACGATTCTTGACGTAACTGGTGGGTTGAGAGACAACACGTTACAGAGTAATAAAAAAAATATTATAGAAATATATTGTAAAACGGGATGCGATGTAACTTTTGCTATATTTTGTCTCTATTTTTTAACCTTCGTATAGCAAAGTATATACACGGGAAATAATCCACACCTATTTATTGGCAAAAATTCATGGAAAATTCCACATAATACTGATATGTACACACATAACCAGCACCCTCAGAGAAACACAAATGAAGTTTAAGTGACAAATGAAAAGTATGTGTGGCCACACAGTGGTTATGTATAATAGTGTACACATGTGTACACTCCCGCCGTAGTCACTCAAATACCTTTTGGGTATTTTCGTAACTTGTCCGGGGGTGAGATTCGTGACTTTAGCGTTAGAGGTATGGTATGATTCCTGCAACCTTATTCTGCGTGTCGTGTGAGTCGAGACGACTCGATCTCACGTACGAGGCAGCGCTAGTATTTTTTGTCGAAGCAGTTCTTACTTGGAAGCCATGTTGATAACCTATTCATAGACTTTGACGAAATTGTCAACATTACACTTTAACTTGCCGTAACCTTTCCAGCTGAACTAAAACAGTTTGTTAACCATTACACCAAAATAGATAATCCTGTAGTATTATTTAATATTCGTTTTTTCATTGATTGTGTAAGGATGTAACGGAGGTTGAGAGGATTGTTACTATCACTTTAAATTTCAATTTATGAGGATTTATTAATGCAACTAGAGGTAGGTTGGGTTTTCGGTAAGTTAACCGTTGGAAGTGCATTACTGTGTCGTCTAAGGCAGTCGAAAGATTTGTTGACTGGACAAGGGTTCGTGGAGTCGCCAGTCTCCAGCTGGCTCCAGCTTTCTGGCCGTAGGTCCTCACTGAGATCTGCTGACCCTGTTACAAGAAGCCATCACGTAGGCTATTCTCTCCGAACAACCTCCTGGGAATAGTTCTGCAGACATAGGAAATCCTTGCACTGATGGTGGGTTCTTATCACACACACACACACACACACACACACACACACACACACACACACACACACACACACACACACACACACACACACACACACACACACACACACACACACACACACACACACACACACACACACACACACACACACACACACACACACATATATACACACACAACACACACACACACACATACATACACACACACACTCAAAATAGATAATCCAAATCAAATTATCTTTTTACATTTGAAAGCAATACTTCATACTTACAAATCTCTAGCGATTATCGCCTACAAATTCACGTAAACTCTTTGTAAATCCTTCGTTTCTGGCGCACACTGTGTTATAGGGAATATCATTCATCCAATATCCAATTTCTATGCTTCAGAACTGTTCTTGCAAATAATGTCTTCAAGCAATGTTTTGTTCGCACATTTTGTGTATATCAGCGATGTTACATTGGTCTTGGTTTATCTAATGGCACTTATGGTTTATCTAGTAGATATTTTGACCTGAACTGCAGAACAATTTGGAGAGACTTGAACGACTGATATGAATGGAGATGAATGACAGATAATTCTTACACTCTTCTTGAACATGGTTGGACCTGTTTCATGTATGTAGGTCCTAAAGGGTGATACGGTCAAAATTTGGTCAATATCAACTTGACGTATTTCTTTCAATTTTGCATTTAAAAACCTGAACACCCCTCATTTTGAAGGTGTGTGTGTGAGAATGTTGCTCCTATTTTGATTTTGGAATTCACTCTTCAGTTGTCAAAATGCCGTCCAAGCAAGAAGAGCAGCGTATCAAAATTTTGCTCGCGCATCGCGAAAATCCGAGCTACTGCACGCAAAGTTGGCAAAATCGCTAAAAGTTGCCAAATCAACCGTTACAAATGTAATTAAAGTGTTTGGGGAACGTTTGTCGACAGCCAGAAGTCTGGATCGGGGGAAATCGAAAACCGGAAGCCGCTGAGACGACAAAGAGAGTTGCCGGTAGTTTCAAGCGAAACCCTAACCTATCTCTCCGAGATGCCGCAAATAAGCTGGGTGTATCGTCTACAACCGTGCATCGAGCCAAAAACGAGCCGGACTATCGACTTACAAGAAGGTAGTGACTCCAAATCGCGATGATAAACAAAATACGACGGCCAAAGCGCGATCCCGGAGGCTGTACACGACGATGCTGACGAAGTTTGACTGCGTGGTAATGGACGACGAAACCTACGTCAAAGCCGACTACAAGCAGCTTCCGGGACAGGAGTTTTATACGGCAAAAGGAAGGGGAAAAGGTAGCAGATATTTTCAAGCACACGAAACCGTCAAAGTTCGCAAAGAAATATTCGGTTTGGCAAGCCATCTGTACTCTGTGGCTTGAAAAGCAGCATTTTCATAGCTTCCGGACTGTCAACCAAGAAATTTACGTGAAAGAGTGTTTGAATAAACGTCTGCTGCCTTTCCTGAAGAAACACTGGTTGTTCCGTACTGTTTTGGCCGGATTTGGCATCTTGCCATTACGGTAAAAAGGCCATGGAGTGGTACGCCGCCAACAACGTGCAGGTGGTTCCCAAGGACAAGAACCCTCCCAACACGCCAGAGCTCCGCCCAATTGAGAAATACTGGGCTATTGTCAAGCGGAACCTAAAGAAGACCAAAAACTGCTAAGGACGAGCAGCAGTTCAAGGCAAACTGGCTTTCTGCGGCGAAGAAGGTGGACAAGGTGGCTGTACAAAATCTGATGGCAGGGGTCAAGCGGTAAGGCCCGGCAATTTGGATTTGGAAAAGCGGAAGCCTGAACTGAATATTTTTCCTGAATTTTATACTAATTGAACTTGGAAAAGAAATTTAATTTGATTTTTTAAATAAATCTATTTCAATTGATTTACACGCGTTTTCCCTTGACCAAATTTTGACCGTATCACCCTTTATGCTCAGATGCCATAGCGGCATAGTCCATGATCAACATTTCAGGAGAAATTGGATCATCTGAAACATCCTTAAACATATGCAGATACACATTTGTATACTTTTTATGTGCCATTTGTGTTGAAAACTAACTAAAAACCATAAAACCGATTATAAAAAGAGGGAAAAACAGGAATAAGTTCAATATTGTCATGAAAAATGCAACCAAAGCCACGTAGTTTTAGTCACGAAAGGAAGGGGGATGGGTTGGAGAAGTGTACATTTATTCATAATTTAGGACTACCATTCCCCTTGATTTCAGTGAAAGTTTCAGCTGGTAAGGTTAAAGCGTCATTGAGATCTAGCGTTTTAAAATAAAAAGTCCGTCCTGCACCTTGAGGGTTAAACTAGTTTTACCCAAAATTTCATCAATTTTTACTCATGCAATACAAATTTCTACACAAAAGAAAGTGTTGCGCATTTTCTAGTCCAATCTTTATGCCGGTGAAACTCGTAGTTTAACTAGCAACATTCGACTTGAATGAACATACGATGATAGGTAAATTTTCTACGTGAATCTATATGGTATCTGTTATAACAGAACATGTTGATAATATGATATCAGTTATCTTCCTCTTCTAGGGGAGATAGTCACGTAGTTGGCATAAGATTGAGACTTGTTGAGATACTTTGTTTCGTAATATCTGCATGCATTAAAAAAATGGGCTGATTTTTACGATTTTCCTTGCGATTATTCTGCCACCTGATGTGCATCGCCAATCGTAGCAACTCTGTTGTATACAGAAAATTGATAGCGCTATGAGTTGATTTGTAGCAACCATGGCGCAAACAGTGAAGAAGTTGGACCTCGCGAAGAAGTTGGACCTCGTGTGGCACTTAGTGTCCTCCGGACATAGCTGATCCGGTATTTATAACATCCTTTCCTTTCTGGAGAATGGCGAGAGCGTTGCACGAAAGCCTGGTTTCGGCAACAGTGCTGCATCACCGTAAAGTGCAGAAAAAGCTAAAGAAGAAAACCGAGAGCAATGTGACCTCATCGTTTTTCGCCTTGCGCCGAGACGCTGGTGGAACCGGTCAACCGGTCAAGAAGGACCTGGAACATTATTATGCGGAAGCGTCAGTCGAGACCGGCCGTATCTGAGCAGCAGGGAACCACCCAGTGACTGAAAGTCGTGGTCATAATGGACATTCTTGACGTTGGGCGGCATTAATTGGCAGTGGTCGGGTACTTTATGTTCCTCACCAATTAGGTAAGCCTTGGCGTCAAGTATATCTCCCACACCAAGTTCCCGAAGAAGGGAAATATCCGAGCCGCTGTTGTTTCCTTTGCAGTTTCTGTCTTCTTCAACAAGTACCACGCGAAGGAGTGGTCTTTTGACAGAACCTGATAGAATTTTTTTGGGCGAAATTCCGCTTTTACTGACTGAGTCAAGGGAGGACACATTTTTAGCATTATTGTAATAGGCATAATTATCAATTTTTTCTGAACTTGTACCTCTTATCTCAATCAAACTACGTACTGTTGTTATTCTTCGGCAATTCAATTAAAAAGACATAATTAAGATGTTAATTTGACATTCTCTTGTTCCGGGTTATTTAAAATTTGATTTCAAACTTTACTCGACAAGTGCGTATCCATTTTTTTTTTAAATGTATGAGTTAATCAATGTTGAAATTTGTTTTTTCGTGCATCCTACTTCAGTTCTGAACTCCTGTCATATGCCTGAAAATCAGAACAATTGAACAAACACTACTTTCTCCACTGACCAACTAGAAACCGTCTCACCAAATTTAAATCTCAAATAGGTAGTTCACGCCGGCCTAAGATATGTCACTTCAAACGAGCCTCCCAGTGGACACGGGTATCACTTTCGACCAATTTAAAATCAATCTTTCGCAATTCCGCGCACATCTCCAATGGCGACGTCGCAAAACGTAGTTATATGGACAAAAACACTTTATAAAATCATTAGCACCCTTCACACCGGAGTGCGGCAAGTCACTTCTGTCCGTTTTTCCTTTTGATTTTCCTACCAGGACCGCGCAGGGAGAGCCTCCCAAAAAGGGGATTGGATCAGATCAGCTTTGGGACTTTGGACTTAAGCCGCTTACGTACAGAAATATCGCCTCTTCGGTTGCCGGTAATGAAGTGAGAAATCTTTCCTCTCACGACATCGATCTTTACCTTTTAAGGTTACTCCGGGCAACTATCCATGTCGTCGGTTGCTTTGGGATCAGGATTGATTCTCGCCCAAGTGTCGAGTGAGTGAAATAAAATTGACGACAAATTGTGAATAATTTCTTTGTTCGTCAAAGCAAGCCGTCGTCGTCGTGTTGTTGCCGACAAAAGAGCGTCGGCGATGGATGGAGAATCTCGTGAGTGTCACCTTTTTTTCATCCATTGATCGTGAGTCGTCAATGTAATTGGTGAGCAATTAAAAGTGGAACTTTTTCTAAATGGGGCAAGTTGAGAATTAAACGTGATGGTGGATGAACATGATTTAGTCCTACTTTTTTGTTTACAAATCAGTTTCCAAATTCTTCCGTCGTGATTAAGTGGAACCCTTGGAAGTGGAGATTTGTTTTTATCACTAAGGAACAGTTTTGTTGCCATGTTTTATTCGAACATCGTTGATTGCATAAACCAATCCTCACGACGCGACATTCCATTGTGAAATTTGTTACGTTAAGTACGACAACAGGCAGCAGTTACATTCGACCTTATAAATTCCCGTCGACACAGCGCGCCAATCAAGCAACAATTGGTGATAAAAATCTCGCGTATCAGAGGCCTTCCTCGTACCGATAGCTCCTCATCCATAACTTGGCCCCACACGGGTCGTGCGGCCATACATAAATCCAAGGCGTCTTATCTTGATTGGAGCAACGGCGACGACGACGACGGCGGTGGCGGCGGCAGCCTTGCGGATCGATATAAATGGCTTGCATCGGTTCCACCATAGTTCTGAGCAACGAGGGGAGCGAAAAACTATTGCCTCAGCTCAACGGCACAAGGGGCAGGAATTTAGCACAACATATAGAGAGATTAGTTATTCCTAATAGTTTTTATTTGCCACCTCGATACGTTTCCCGTTCCTCCTCCTGCGGTCGGTAGTAGCATTATGAAGGCATAAGGAATGAGGAAAGCTAATCAAATCCAACTCCGAGCCTTTAATCTCGGCGCAAAATCAACTGGTAACAGCGGAAATAAGCTAAAACAATAATCGTCAGGGCTTAGGGTGGCCAGTTTTTGTCAGTGCATTTCCGAATGGGCGTTGAAATTCAAGATATCTCTAACTTTAAATTTTTAAGAACCCATGTTTAGGAGAATTTATAATTATTCCCCATTGAGAAAAAATCAAAGGATCAGAATAGGTTGTTTTATCTCAACGATGGGTGATGTAAATATTTCCTTGAATTGACTGAATTAATTATGTTGTCGTCTATTAGGGCTTTTTATATACTTGTATCGTAAGCCAGAATGATTTATCATTTAGTAATAGTCTAGTAGTCTAACAATCATAAGATTGTTGGTTCGATTTTGTCTGAGTATTTTTTTAGTTCCTCTAATTTAATCATCAGTGGAGTGCAAAAAGTAGCATTTTGACAGAAACATCTGTGGCAATCATGGGAAAATTTGATTATTTTGTGTGCTGAATACAGAGGCGTATACAGGGGATGATCAAAAAGGAGAAGACTAGCAAAATTTTGTCCAGATTCAAAGTGATACAGTTCGGTGAATAATTAAACGTTTTTGATGAAACTAGAAGCGTTCGACGGGGAATTTATTCTAGTTTTAGCATGTTTATTTAAAATTTGATTTGACTTCCGATCACCGGAGAAAGCACGGATACTTTGAGGTTATGTCAAATGTGCTAATTTTCTGCAGCTCGTTATTTTTTTATGTTACTTGAAAATCGGAATTATTATATTTTTCTCAGGAACTAGAATTCATAACAAGTCTGTCAGTGGTTAAAGATCGTGAATCGGCCCATAAACAACCGAGATATGGCTATTTCCGTAAAATGTAGTTTTTTACCCTATTGCCTGACACTTCTTATGTTGAAAAACTCCTTTTTAATTTATCTGTAACTCTGCGTACCCTTAACCAAATTGGATGCAACTTTTTCCATACGATCACAAATTTATCTTAGTTTTTGGAAGAGTAGCGGACATTTCGTTATTTTCCGTAGTTCCGGATTCATTATCGGGAATCGTGAAGGAAGTACCCTACCAGTGTAATGGCCAGAGTTAGAACTGTATCAAACCTGGCTTGCGACATATCAAACTTCATGATTTTACAAACCAATACCACTGGTAGTCAACCTGAGAGTATTCTTTCACATTAGCCACACCTGGTGACGTTCCGGATTCCGGGTTCCCCCAGGGAAGTGGCCAGATTTCGAATGATGTCAAACCCTGGCTTGCGACACATCAAACTTCATGATTTTACAAAACAATACCGCTGGTGGTCAACCTGAGAGTATTCGGTCACACTGGCCACACCTGGTGACGTTGCGGATTCCGGGTTCCCCCGGGGAATTGGCGAGATATAGAACGATTCCAAACTATGGATTGCGACACATCAAACTTCATGATTTTACAAATCAAGATTACTGGTGCTCAACCTGAGAGTTTTCGGCCACATTGGTCAGACCTTTGGAGAGACCGAGAGTTTGGAGAGCTTCTGGTGAAGCACACAAGAATCAATACATTCAAAAGACAATAAAGCATGGAGGTAGGAATGGTCAGTTGAGCGTTCGCCTGGTTTGGAGTAGGAAGTTCTCACATTGCTCTGCGAAAATTTAGAGGTACTGGGCTTATTTTATGCTAAAGTTGCTGGATATACAGCAGAGCTGTCAACCAGGCTCCGATTTTCGATTATTTACCACCGTGACCTCAGTCTTATGGTGGGCTAGCTCCAGTTCTTGGAACTCATCCATCTCTCCACAATGCCAATGGAGTGCGAGGCCGTTAGCTCGACATCTTTAATGGATTCACCACATATCTCCAGGGTGATGTCGTCCGCGAACCCGGCTATCTTCACTCCGCTAGGGAACTCAAGCCGTAGTACCTCATTGTACATCGAACGTCTGCGGTGATTTGGACACGTTTCTGGCCTGCTTCTGTGTTGCATACCAGTACGCGATTCTGGACGTAACTTCCAAGAATCTTGCACAGGTACCCAAGAACCTGAAGGGGTTGGAGCGATTCGGCGATAGCCACCCAACTGGCGCTATTGAACGAATTTCTCACGTCAAGGGTGACCACTGCACAGTAGCGTACTCGTCGCCTCCTGCACTGGATTGTCACTTCAGTGGTCTCGGTGACGCACAGAATAGCATCCACCGTCAACTTCCCTTTACGGAAGCCAAACTGGTTGTTAGACAGACCGCCTATACCCTCCGTGTATTTTGTCATTCTGTTGAGGATTATCCTCTCGAGCACCTTACGCGCTATATCCAACAGACATATAGGTCTATATGCTGATGGATCTCCTGGTGGCTTCCCTGTCTTTGATAGCAACACAAGGGTCTGAATTTTTCAGGCGTTCGGAAAGACGCCCTCGTTCAGACACCTCTGCATCACCACCTTGAACATGTCGGGATCCAGCAAGATAGCCGTCTTGATGGCCTGGTTCGGAATACCATCCGGTCCCGGCGCTCTGTTTACCTTTAGCGACTTTGCAGCTCTGGTGATTGCTCGGTTGGCCCGTTCCTCTGGTTTTGGCCATTACTACCTGATAGGCGTCAACCCACGAATTCGTATTGACCTTCTGACACAGGCCCTTGAAGTAGGCTCGCTTGCTGGCCTTTATCTACGGTGACTAGCGCCCCTCTACGCTCGATTCTCTCGGCGTCTGACCGCACTCTTTGCATTCTCCGTCTTATGTGGAGGCATGTTCTTCGGAGGTTGGTGATTGCTTCGTCCACCAATACACCGGCGATCTTCCATTTATTGGTTTGACTTCCTTCGGCATGGTCGCATCGCACGCTTGTGTAAGTGTCATAACTAGTCGTTTGCCGCAAGGTTCCTGGGTTTCGCGTTAGTTTCGTTTCCTCTCAAGCGCCTCTTTAAAAGTCTCTACGTCAAAGTAGGACGTCCTCCATCTGCGGGCGAATGGAGTGGATGCTCCTCCTTCCGCACGCTGCCTTGTATTGTGGACGATACAATAATGAACCGCCCGGCGCACATCAAGCATTTGGGGGGACTTTTGCAATCTCGCGCCTCGTGGCTTGTGCTGCCACACCTTCTGCAGATCCACCTTTGACACATGCCTTCGGTGGCTCGTGTAGGCTGAGTAGGGATATGGACCATCCTAGGCTGTCACCTTGGCCCCGAGTGGACCCTTCCGCAGACGTATGTCTACGGCGGCAACCTCGACCTTGCACTGTTCCTTTAGTGCAGTGGAGATCTGGTCTTCCTCGGTGATCTCATCCAAATTCTTGCACTGGATCGTCACCTGTGAGACGAGGGCGTGTACCTCCACACCCTCACATAAGGCCTGTCTTGCCAGGTCTCTATAAGTCCTTTTAACTCTGTCGTCTTCTAGGAGCTTGGCTTCCAGCTCTTCCCTCTTCCTACATGCAGCCTGTACTGTCATGTGTAGCCGAAGGAGGCTTAGTTTCAGGTCCTTAGCAATGTTGTTGTGCGATGACGTAAAGTCATTAATCGTATCCAACTGCTCGGACACCTCTATCACTTTAGGAAGGTTTCCCGCATCCTATCCGTGGCCCGGATGAGTCCTAGCCCATTCATGGCCACGCCACAGCTTAGTGGCACCTGCTCCCGTTGCCGTGGCACTTCCGCAAGTGTCGGACACGCCAGATCCCACCGTTTTACGTGGTGGGGACTGCACAAGGCCGCTTTTAGTCAACGGATTCGCTTTCTCCTGGAGTTTCGTCGTTAATGAGGTATTACCCTCCATTTTGTTGGGTCCCTCTACAGCTGCTATCCAAGCCCACGTAGAGTAGTCGCTATAGTGATCCCATGGTTATCTGTGCAAGCTTGAAAGGGAGCAGAGAGGCCATGCGAGGGTTGACACGACCCTTCTTGAGGAACCGTGTTCAGAGCCTGATCATCGTACGTCAAGTATAGGGTCATCTGAGCCTACTCCCACCCGACCGGCGAGGTCTGGTTGTGGAGAATGGAACGTACTGGAGGCCTGCCAAGGTTTGATTGGGACGCAGACAACCTGTGCCGCTGGAACCTCGCCACTTCCTGCTCAGTGTCACCCGGCAGTACTGAGGGAGACGACACTGGAGCCAGCCCGAATGCAACAGTATCACTCGTTATCCTTTTCGCAGCCAGTTACTATTATTGGGGTTTTACTGGCATGCTTCCTAATGCGCCGTACCCTAAGTAGCACACTTCGATCATAATTAGTTGTAGTAACTTAATTATGACATAGCGAGTCATATTTATATAATCTCAACTGAATGGCAACAAGTGTGCTTCTAGGGTGGCGTTCCCTCCGTAGTTCGTTTAGCCGTTGAGAGAAGCTTAACGTTTCCAAGGTGCACCACGGGGAGGCGAACTACATGCACACCCCATGCCTTAGGTTCGAAAAAGTGCGCAGTAATATGCGTGGCGTCACAGTCGACAATTTTTTCTAAGCGCAGTGTCACGAAGAAGACATATGGAACGCTGTCGATATGGCAAAAACGAGGATACTGTCTGAGCTGTAGAGGAAATGGCGAAGTGACCAACGGTCTAGCTTCGTTGGCTAAAGCCACTGCAAGTCAGTGCAAAGCAACCACTGAGTGGTTTAGGATCGTGAGCGCTAGCGAACTGGAAGTCATACTCCACCCAGAATTACCGGACCGACTTCGGCACCCTATGACAGTGGATAAAGTGGTATGAAGACTGAACAAGAAACAAGGCTCCATCACCGTGGACTAGCTGAGTAGAACGTGTCGTAGCACTGGTTTCGGGTCGTCGGGCCAACGAACCGGACGTCAGGCTCCACCGGAATCACTGGACTGACTTCGGCACCCTACCGGTCGGCTCATATTGGAGTGAGTATCATCAGCAGAAGAATCGGTTTCGGGTGAAGTTCCACCACCGGGGAACTCTACGTCGGCGTAAGAAGAATCGGTTTCGGGTGAAGTTCCACCACCGGGGAACTCTACGTCGGCGTAGGGTAGACCCACCGTCGATACTGCTCGAGTCGACTGCATTAAGAGGTGGGAGTTAAACGGCTCACCGTGGTTCGGGGAACTGCAGGGAACCCTCCGTCGGAGTAGGGTACACCCACCGCCGGGGGCTACTCGAGTCGATCGAGTCAAGATCTGGGAACTAAATAGTTCAGGTAATGGAAGCTAAATGGCTCAAGGGAGAGTAGAGAAGAGGTTTAGCAACGCCAATACATCAAGAAGCGAATGTCCCACGAGGGTGACCGAGAAGAAGAGCAAGTTTCTGACGTTCGGCTACTCCACATCGGCCGACGTCTCGATGGGTACATAAGCAAGACCTGAGTGAATAAGAAAAGCCCCCAGCCCCCGAAGTTGGGCCTTAACCGTGGTCATCGTAACATCGTCACTAGAATAGAACAAGAGTATTTCAAGCTTGAAGGATTAACTCAAAGATTGCAGTATTATTTTATTCTCCCCCTTCGGTGAATTGCTGCTATCATTGAAACGAACGTGCATAGTCGCGATATCACAGATAAAAAAATATCCCTTAAAGTTTGATATAAATTGTTTACATGCTTTTGGGCCATATGCCAGGAATTTCTAGAGCAGCAGTGAACCAAATAAGAAGAGCATCACAAATCAGTACAGAGTATCAACTTTTGATGACAACAAGGCGTTCTAGTAAATTTGGTCAAACCACGGAAGCTCAAAGTGGCACAAAAGACTGGGAACGCCCAACTTGAAAGGGCAGCATCAATTGAACTGATTCACTTTTGCGGAAAAATACATTTCATGCACGGGTGAATGGAAATCTTTTTGAAGTTTTACCTTAATATTACTGGCACCTTCTACCCAAAGAGTCGAAGATTAAAAGGAGCCGGAACTTTGGTGGCGGTACGCTGATTGATTTTTAGAGCATTTTCATTCCGAGGAAAACTTGCATTGGCGAGGATCTCAACGAGCATCAAATCGGGGAATTACATTGAAATGCTAAATTTTTCCACTAAAATAATGGTTTAATGATGCATAGATGGTAACCCTATCAATTGCAGCAACTGAATGTGGCAAACAGCGGTTTTAGTTAATTTTTTGTTAGTTATCGATTGCTGCTTTCTGATATTGACTGCCAATCAGCTGTTGATCCTCAGCCGTTTTTTTTCATCTGCAATTCTCTGCATTTCTACTGTTGAATGCAATTACCACACTCACCGCTGTGCAGAGACCGTTTGTACTCCAGAGTTGGACGGGCGGCGAACGATTGATTTGACATATAAGGAATCGAGATCGCACTTGCGAGTTTGGATGAAGAAATAATTTTTGTCCGATGAAATCAGACAACAGCAGAGCTGAGCTGAGGAGGGGTTGAGATTTCCGACCAAGATCCGTCGACGAGAGAGTAGTTGGTATCCTGGGAATTGTCAAACCACCCACGGAATCACCGGAGCGCAGACAGGCACACAGACGGAGAGGCCTTCACACCCGCCAATAAAACTTTTTAATTTACGAGTGGTTGTAAACATTTATATGCCTATATACCACCGTTCCCATTAATTAATTATCTGCGTCGATCGGTGATCGTGGGGATTTCGGTTGCACCCGGAGAAGAAAAAATGCTGCTTCCGTCCTTTGATGGCAATCATGTGTGTGTGGTGCGTGGGTTGGCAGTCAGGTAATTTAATTTCACTTCCTAGCTTGAGAGACCCTTGCGGTTGCCTCCAGCTATCTTGATACATCTTTTCTTTTTGTGAGATTAGTATCCGTGTGATCCAATCTGGGGAGGCTGCGTAAGAGGGGATTATAATGTGGAAACGCTATGGCCATAATTATATGAACATTGTATAGTGATTTAACGAGCTGCTTATAGACAGAGATGTTGATCAAGGCTTTTTGAGGCACAGAGTTTCACAGAAAGATAAACTGCTGCGCTTTATTGATGAATTATTTTATATCAATTGTTATTCCTAACGATCTTTGCTGGTGCAATAGTATAACTTGAAATATCTATAACTCTAGACAAAATAGTCAAAAGGTCGAAAGTAATATTTGTAAACAATGACTTCTAACGAATTTTTCTGGGATCTGCTTGCTCCTACATACAAAATAGCTCCAGGAACAGATACAGGGAGTTATAACCTTCCCATTGGTATTGGATATAGATGTTAGCAGCCTGGGATTTCCAGGAAATTTACGTTTTAAGTCATTGTTTACAATTGTTACTTTCGACCTTTTGACGATTTTCTCTAGAACTGTACAATATCGCATTTCCAGGAAATCTCAAGCAAAGAGCGCAAAAAAGGCACGGCCATCTTAGATTACTATGAATCTTTGCACATTTGTTTGGGTAACTAACTTTTTAAAAGGGTTTTTTGAAGGGTATTTAAATTATTATCGATCCACTGGTTGTATTGCAATTGCGTCTAAAAAAAACTTGTAGAAAGTTTAAAAAGTATAATACAAAAAAAAAAAACACTTCATAGATATACACTGAGAATTTTGTTTATTGAATATGCTTTAAAATCAAGCACATACATCGTTTTCTGATCAGCCGATCCCTGCAACGTATGCTTTTACAGTTTTTTTTTCAGATTGGTGAGGGGTCTCGAACAAATATAGAATATTTTTTTGCATTCAAGACCCTCCGCTTGTTAAATTTGGTTCCATTTGCTTGATTAGCTCACGAGTAAAACAGAAATTTGTGTTTCATCCGTATGGGAGCCTCCCCTTTCAGAAGAGGGAGGAGTCATCATAAGAACCTCCCTAATACCCCATTAAAATTTTCATAACAGTAGGAAAAATTCTCATGTTTGGTTTATATTTGTGTTCCATTTGTATGAGACCCCCCCTCCCCATCTACCGTACCGTACAGACATTTCTTGCCTTCAAAATTTGATTCCCTTTTACTATTTTAGTACTCGAGTTAAGCAAAAAAAACCTGTTTTACTTGTATGAGAGCCCCCCCTTCTAGAGAGAGGAGGGGTTTCGAACTACCGTAGAAACATTTTTTGCCTCCAGAAAACCGCACATGCATTTGGTTGCATTTGCTGGATAAGTTCTGGAATTATGTAGAAACTTCTGTTTCCTTTCTATTAGACCCTCCTTTTCCAGAGATGGGAGGGGTCTCAAACCGCCATAGAAACATTTCTTGCTTCTAAACTAATCGTTCTCGAGCTATGCAGAAATTTGTGTTTCATTTGAGACAGACAGACAGACAGACAGACAGACAGACAGACAGACAGACAGACAGACAGACAGACAAAAAAATTTCACATAGGACTAGTTGTATTTTGTTGATCTTGAGCGACTTCGAGCAAAGATATCTATAAATTATTCAATAATACACGGGGAAGTGGGGTAAAATCAGCCATATCTCTCTTCAGACAGACAGACAGACAGACAGACAGACAGACAGACAGACAGACAGACAGACAGACAGACAGACAGACAGACAGACAGACAGACAGACAGACAGACAGACAGACAGACAGACAGACAGACAGACAGACAGACAGACAGACAGACAGACAGACAGACAGACAGACAGACAGACAGACAGACAGACAGACAGACAGACAGACAGACAGACAGACAGACAGACAGACAGACAGACAGACAGACAGACAGACAGACAGACAGACAGACAGACAGACAGACAGACAGACAGACAGACAGACAGACAGACAGACAGACAGACAGACAGACAGACAGACAGACAGACAGACAGACAGACAGACAGACAGACAGACAGACAGACAGACAGACAGACAGACAGACAGACAGACAGACAGACAGACAGACAGACAGACAGACAGACAGACAGACAGACAGACAGACAGACAGACAGACAGACAGACAGACAGACAGACAGACAGACAGACAGACAGACAGACAGACAGACAGGAGACAGACAGACAGACAGACAGACAGACAGACAGACAGACAGACAGACAGACAGACAGACAGACAGACAGACAGACAGACAGACAGACAGACAGACAGACAGACGAGACAGACAGACAGACAGACAGACAGACAGACAGACAGACAGACAGACAGACAGACAGACAGACAGACAGACAGACAGACAGACAGACAGACAGACAGACAGACAGACAGACAGACAGACAGACAGACAGACAGACAGACAGACAGACAGACAGACAGACAGACAGACAGACAGACAGACAGACAGACAGACAGACAGACAGACAGACAGACAGACAGACAGACAGACAGACAGACAGACAGACAGACAGACAGACAGACAGACAGACAGACAGACAGACAGACAGACAGACAGACAGACAGACAGACAGACAGACAGACAGACAGACAGACAGACAGACAGACAGACAGACAGACAGACAGACAGACAGACAGACAGACAGACAGACAGACAGACAGACAGACAGACAGACAGACAGACAGACAGACAGACAGACAGACAGACAGACAGACAGACAGACAGACAGACAGACAGACAGACAGACAGACAGACAGACAGACAGACAGACAGACAGACAGACAGACAGACAGACAGACAGACAGACAGACAGACAGACAGACAGACGTGTGAATTACCACCTTTAGTCTTCCTTCGGGAGTGCCCTAGCTTCTGGGCTCCAGACAGCTCAAACAAAGGATGTATAAGAAGTAGCGGGGATTCAACAGTGGGCTCTATTAGATCCCTATAAAAAAACACATTTTTGTATGCATCTCCGTACAAGCGACCTGGCGTAGCTTCCAAACTGTCTTATCCAAACACCTGGAGTGCCAACCGGCACATCAGGATCGATGTCAGTTACATCTTGATTATGGCATACTGGTCAACGCAAACGACAACGGACTACGGAATACGAACCGTGGTGCTATTCTGCTCCCTGAGTAACGAAGGGTGCTTGGGCTGATGATACGTTACATCATCTGTCCATCAAGTCGATGGGTACTAGGCCCGGATTTAACATTCCCGACTTACGCTGATCTGGCTCTGGACACGAACCCCATGAAGGAACGTGTTCAACCCTCGATTGGCCTGTCTGTTTCATAGACAACCAATAGATCACGAAAGCGACTAGGTACAACGGATGGTGACAGCGGTTCGGAGAAGGGTTCCAATAGACTGGAGACACCAATCAATAACGACGTAGTGGGAGAGAACGCAGACGCCTTGTAACCGTTGGTTCCATATTTTTGCTTGTTGGCTCCACCACAAGAACCCAACATCCCATCCTTTAACACCTTATTTTCAAAACATACAAACCAACAAAAAAAAAAGATAAAAACTAACCCCAACTGGAACAGTTGGCCTCATTAGTACGCTTGGCTATTGAGTGAGCCTGTTCCAGCCTCACGATTTGCCACCTAGTATCTGAACATTCGAGTAGTGGATTATTCCAGTTTTCAACTGGAGCGAGAATGAATTTTCCCGCCAGTTTCGAAACTCGCACACAGACTCAGACCCACAGTGTCAGAACCCGATGAACCAACAGAGTGAGATCCTCAAACGTCAACCTTCAGGTATGTTCGGCATACGCTTGATTTTCTGGAGGTTTGACTTTTCTGCGATGCCGATCCAAGAGCCTTCTTGTGGTGACTCCGGAACGGAGTAGTAGTGCGAGCGGTATTCGATGTAGCCTAGAAAAAAAGTAGTGGAAGTGTTTTATTCTCGGTTGTGCAGAATACGCCGGTAAAACCGGTGAGAGTTAGATTGGTGGTTCCGAACACAGTAGGAGAACGACACCGAGAACAATAGTATTAGTCAAGTGGAATTAGTTGAAAGAATAGGTTCGAAGAACCACAGAAGAAAAAGAATTATTTGCATTGTCGCTTTGTTTCGGGGTCATAACGGAGCCATCAATCCTCGCCTTTCTGGAGTTTCCTCTGAAGAGTTCGGAAAAATGGTTGGTTCTCGGTTTTGTTCATTTTCGGCTTGTCTGTAGGATGATTTCAAACCAGAAACTGATACTGCTTGTAATGTCAGATTCTTGGTGTGTGATGTGTGTGACGGAAACAAGCAGTTAAACGACCAAGCTTCCCCATTCCTTGAGTTAGCAAGTAACAGCCTTCTGAAAAAGTGGAATGGTGCAGCTATCATCACTGCGAGGACGAGTACGATATGGAGCGAGTCCCAAGGAAGCTAGCGTTCTTGAATCAGCGAGTGCTCCCACTGAGGCGGCCAACAAGCGGGCGGAAACAGACAACATCAAAGTCGGATGGTTGGTGTGCTTGCACAAACTGGCTCCCCGAGTCACCAAGCAAATGGAGAGGTGTTTCCGGTGCATGTAATTTGGTAATCAGTCCAAAAACTGCAAGGGTCCAAACGGTGCTGGAAATGCGGCGAAAACGGGCACGTTAATCGAGACTGCACAAAGCAACTCATGTGCGTGCTGTGCAAGCCGGAGGATGGAAACGACCATACGACGCGTCGCGACGGGATACGGGTCTACAAAAAGGCGAAGGCAGGCCAACAATGATGCAGCTAACGCAAATTAATCTGAATCATTGCGACACCGCACAGCAACTGTTGTGGTTGTCGACAACAGAGACGAAGTGTGATGTTGCGAACATTGCAGAGCCGTATCGGGTTCCCCCGAAAATCGCAATTTGGTGGCGGACAGCGCACAAGTAGCGGCAATACAGGTCGTGGGTAGATTCCCTATCCAAGATTCCTATCCACAGACCGGTGCAAATCTCGACGCAGAGGAGTTGACAGAAGCGATAGTAATGTCTTGTGACGCATCGATGCCAAGGAAATTAGAGCCCAGGTGCCAACGGCGCCCAGTTTACTGGTGGAACGGAACACTCAGTACCCTCCGAGCGCGAAGAAATGCCCATAGGGCAAGAACCGATGCCGAGAGGGAAGAATAGAGACTCGTTTTTAACAATTACATCCTCGAGCCGACGCCGGAAGCCAGAGCATGCCTTTCGGACGTAGTCCTCCGTAGTGTTATGGTTGACTTCAGGGTTTTCATACTAGGGTGTGATTTGCAGGCTCGTGCTTTAACATATGCCCAAAAAGAATAATCCAACGGATTAAGATCTGGACTTCTAGGGGGCCCAGTCCTTCGGCCAAAACTTCATGTTATCGTTCAACCATTGCACAGTGGGCAAGAACTGATGAAAACTAAGGAAAAAATCTGTAACTTTTGTCGCTTTTAAGCAAAAAATTTCACATAGGACTAGTTGTATTTTGTTGATCTTGAGCGACTTCGAGCAAAGATATCTATAAATTATTCAATAATACACGGGGAAGTGGGGTAAAATCAGCCATATCTCTCTTCACAGAGCCGTGCGGTGCTTGACACAAACTTGTATTCGATTTTCCAGGAAATTTCGCATAGGACTAGTCCTATTTAGTTGATCTTGAGCGACTTCGAGCAAAGATATCTAAAAAATATTCAATAATATAAGGGGAAGTGGGGTAAAACCAGCCATATTTCTGTTCACAAAGTCGTGCGGTGGTTGCAACAGCTGCTATTCGATTTTTCAGGAAATTTCACATAGGAATAGTGCTATTTTGTTGATCTTGAGCGACTTCGAGCAAAGATATCTATAAATTATTCAATAATACACGGGGAAGTGGGGTAAAATCAGCCATATCTCTCTTCACAGAGCCGTGCGGTGCTTGACACAAACTTGTATTCGATTTTCCAGGAAATTTCGCATAGGACTAGTCCTATTTAGTTGATCTTGAGCGACTTCGAGCAAAGATATCTATAAAATATTCAATAATATAAGGGGAAGTGGGGTAAAACCAGCCATATTTCTGTTAACAAAGGCGTGCGGTGGTTGCAACAGCTTCTATTCGATTTTTCAGGAAATTTCACATAGGAATAGTCCTATTTTGTTGATCTTGAGCGACTCCGAGCAAAGATATCAATAAATTATTCAATAATACAAGGGGAAGTGGGGTAAAATCAGCCATATCTCTCTTCACAGAGCCGTGCGGTGGTTCAAACAACCTCTATTCGATTTTCCAAAAAAAATTCGCATACGATTAGTTATATTTTGTAGATCTTGAGCGACTTCGAGCAAAGATATCTATAAATTATTCAATAATATAAGGGGAAGTGGGGTAAAACCAGCCATATCTCTATTCACAGAGTTGTGCGGTGGTTGAATCAACCTTTATTCAATTTTCCAGAAAATTTCACATGGGATTAGAACTATTTAGTTGATTTTGAGCAACTTCGAGCAAAGATACCTATAAACTATTCAATAATACAAGGGGAAGTGGGGTAAATCCAGCCATATCTTCGTTCACAGAGCCGTGCGGTAAATGAAACAGCTTCTATTCGATTTTCCAGGAAATTTCACATGGAGTTAGCACTATTTTGTTGATCTTGAGCGACTCCATGCAAAGATATCTATAAATTATTCAAGAATATAAGGGGAAGTGGGGTAAAATAAGCTCTATAACTCCACAACCATATCCGTGCGGTGATTGAAACCAATTCCATTCGATTTCCCAGACAATTTCCAAACGGAAATGGCCTTGTTTACAAGCCGCGCTTAAAAGCGACAAAAGTTACAGATTTTTTCCTTAGTTTTCATCAGTTCTTGCCCACTGTGCATTGTTGGGTTCGATTGGACGTAGGACACGGCGCTCTATCCTGCTGTATGACAACGTTTTGGTCCTCGGACAAGTTGACCTTCACCCAGGGAAGCACTTGGTCCTTTAAAATAGCGATATACACTTCGGAATTGATTTTAACTCCAGCGTCAATGACAGCAGGCGGCATTTTCAAACCGTTGGATGCCACCAAGCCAAACATCATGACACCAGCTGGATATCTGGCAATCTCTTTCGGCTTCTTCTAGACGAGCAACAAAATGGTGATCACTTCTTTCGCGAACATTTTGACGAATTTGCACTAAAACAAATAGAATGTTTGGATGCAGCACTTGAAAGTAAACATAAACAAATACACTTTCGTCAGGTTACACGAATTAACCCAACACTCAAGTTTGAACATTTTCACATTATTTTCTGCCGCACCCTGTAGGCTTCATTCTAACCGTCAGGTGTAATATATCTGGACCTCTATGAAAAGCTTATCAGCAGAATTTCTTGTAGGGCTTTTCGTTACTTTTAAGTGCACATTAATGTAACATTGTCGATTGCCTTAATCTACACAATCAGTAAATTTTTAAATGGATTATTTAGCCCAATGTTTGAGATTTTTAGCCACTCCAGCTTTTTATATTTAGGGTAACTGTTTTCATTAATCTCATTAATCTCATTAATTAATCTCATTTCTTCAAGAGTTCCTCGTAGTTTTATATTTTGGATCTCTTGATCGTAGCATGGCATTCACCCGAAACTCCCTTTAATGGATCCGTGGTATGCCCAATATCTTCGAAATTTTCAACAGTCCTTTTTTCCTGGCTACACGTCTTTATCATCGTTGTCTGTGAAACACAACAGTTTGATTTTCATTCACAAAAGTCAATAGCCATGCAGACGACAATGCAACATCCCATCGCACGTTTGATATCGATCGTTTCAGTTTTGTTTCTTTAATTGAATGGCTGTTAATTAGATGATTTGTGTAGGTATCGAGCCCACCAGCTTTTTCATCGTTTCATTTTCCTCCAATAACAATGAATAGAGTTGAAGGCATTGACAAACAACCAAATACCTGTTACTGCCCGGAGGTTAATTCGGCTCTATTAAAGATTTCTAGCCTGCTTCGGGAGATCTTCGAGATTGACGCACAAGATGTCAAGACAACTTCATCCGAAATATTTTTGTCATCGCTTTGTCACCGTCGACACCGCATGCTGTGTTTATGCGACGATTTTTGATTGCTTTCACTGTTTCGATCGTTTCTATGGTTGTCACTTCAGAGATGAGCGCGTGTTTCCGGTGGGTTTTTGAGATCTACATAGTTGCGATAGGAGCAAATTTCCGCTACCGATTGCTTAGTTTGGTTCAAATTGAGTTATTCAAACCTCCACCTGATCGGTATTACTAAAACAGGCTTCAAAAACTGGGTTAATATTATTGGTCCAGACTTGATTGTCGTCGCGAACAGCATTTTTCGAGGGTCCCAATTAATTTGGCACGATCGCACAGTTTCCTGCCAGCACCCAACCACTTTCATATCGTTTTGTTTCGGTTTTGTTATATTCTCTCTCAACGGAGACAGGCTAAAAGTGGTAGCAACATCCAATTAAAATAAAATAAAACAATTGCTACCTTATATGACAGCAGAAGCAGTAGCAATAAGCTGCAGCCAAACAACAGCAGATGAAGATAGCATCGTTGGGGCTGTTGAATGAAAACGACCATCTCCTTAATTTATATCGGAGGAAAACGCTTCTGAAAATCGTTGGCACAAAATTTGGGGTCGGATCGAATGAAATCCACTGGAAGAAGGGAAGGGGCGAGGGTTGAATACGACAGAAGTGCAAACTGAAATATGTTGAAAGTTGTGAAGCATCGATTAAGCGAACGTGAAATAAGGTTGGGGAGAGGTAAAAAATCCCATCTCTCTCTATATGTATAAACTGCCTGCTAAGCTGGTGCTGGAGACACTCAGCTAGTGAACGCGACGAAATAAAAAGGCTTCTGCACAACGCGGAGACAAGGCGAAGAAAAAGGTTATTCGGATTTATCGCTGCTAATTGGGATAATAAATTGGCTTCCTCTCTTGTTTTTCGCGAGAATCGACTCCACTCTGTTGACAGAATGAGGCAGTGCGAAGAGGCGGGGTGAAAAAATAACAAGAGGCTAAATAGCCAATTTTACAGCCGTTCAAGATGGTTAAGATTGCTGTAAGTCCTTCAATTTCCATTCATAAGGATTTACGGGACTCGTGCTAAGGGTGTTTTTGGAATTTTAGTTTTCGGAAGCGCGCAAATGGTTATATCCGACACAACTTAGGAGTGCTGAAAATATGATCCTGATTATCTATTTAAATACAAGGGACAGAAAAAGCTATGAACAACTTTTATTGCACATTTAACAAAACTAAATAAGAAACATCAAATTAATCCATGAAGAAAGAGCAGCAAAAAAGAAGGAAACACCTCGTGCATAATTTGAAAAGGATCTACGACCGGATGGATGCTAAACCAGTCCAGAAAAAAAAGTATGCATCTATTTGTGATTATGATCGCTAGGTTCGCTAGGTTGATACACGATTGTCAATTGTGACATAAAGCTGGGTCATAAAAATTTGAAATTATTTTTTTAGCCCTGGATTACTTGATAAGACATGATTTCATTCATATCGTTAGATCATAACATTTACCGAATCATTTATAGTTCCTAGCTACTTCTTTCTTGGAATTTCAGTTTATTACTTATCACAACTAGCTCTTTGGCTGCTCTGAGCTCAGTGTTCTAAACGCACTTTTATGATTATTAACTGAGAGCTTTCGATGCCTAAAGATTGGACTCGGACAAATGCGACACTTTGTTTTGGGTGTAACTTTTTATCGCGGGGGTAAAAATTAATGAAATTTTAGGTAAAACTTAGAGTGTTATGTTTATGTGTGCAGAATTTTATCGCGATCTGTCAAGTAGTTTTCAAGATGCATCCGAAACAAGAAGAGCTACGCCAGCAAATCTTGGGCACTGTGATCGATAATCCTGGTCAGTCGCACAGATGGATAGGCAAAAGGCTTGGAATCCACCATTCCACCGTGTCCCGCGTTGTGAAGATGTTCCAGGAGACGAAGACCATCGAGCGGCGGAATACCCAGAGAAGGCGTGGAAGGTAAGGCAGTACTTTAAGAATAACCCAAAACTTTCCACCCGAGACGTGGCCAAAAAGATCAATTCATCGAAGTGGTTCGTCCAGCAGACCATGAAGCGGGCTGGGTTACGGGTTTTTAAGGTCAGAAAGGCGCCAAACCGAACTGACAAGCAAAACACGGTGGCCAAATTGCGTGCGCGGAAGCTGTACCGTGAGTAGCTGGTCAAGCCAGGCTGTCTCGTCATGGACGACGAGACACGTATCAAGGCGTACACCAAACAAATCCTCGGCTTCGAGTTTTTTTGTCGGTACGTCCCGCATGGAGGTTCCGGAAAAGTTCTGGAAGAGAGAGATGGACAAATTCGCGAAGAAGTGCCTTTTGTGGCAGGCGATTTGCGAGTGCCGACGGTACAGCAAGCCGTTCGTTACAGCCGGCACCATAAACGGGCAGATTTATCGAGAGGAATGCTTGCAGAAGCGCTTGCTGCCCTTCCTCCACTCTCACCGTGTTCCCACGCTGTTCTGGTCGGATCTCGCTTCGTGCCATTTCTTGGATGTTAGATTGGTACGAAGCGAAGGGCGTTAATGTGGTCCGGTAGAAGGCGAACCCGCCATCGTCCGATCGAAAAGTTTTGGACGATAATCAAGAAGAAGGTGAAGAAAAGCGGAAAAACATTCAAAACCGATAAAGCTTTGAAGAAAAACTGAGAGAAATTGTGTAAGCAAGATGGACAAAGCCTCGCCCAAGATCTCATGAGCAGTGTTAAGAGAAATGTACGAGCATTCAGCTTGGGGGAGGAAATTCAATAAATAAGTTATGCCAAAACATAGCTAATATAGTTTTTTATTTCCTGAAAATTTGAGAAGCATCCGATTTAAAATGAATTTTTGGTGACCATTTTTGTGTGTCTCATTTTTTCCAAGTCCAGTCTATGGTTCGTTTGTTGCTTCTTGCCACTAAAGAAACGGTTACGAATACTGGAACAGAGTTCTTCGGCCGGAGGGGGTGGAATTTCAGGACTTTAGAGGGTTAATTTCGCTTGAGGTTTAAGAGTTTGAAGTTTGCGTCTTCATTCTGTCAATGTTGTACATGGAATGAAAATTTTCACTTGTTTGCTTCGCAACGGCCACCTACGCTCGCTCGTTCGTTCCGTTGCTAGCGGTAACATTCTCCGGGGCAGGAACAGAATTGGCCTTGAGTAGAACAATCTTACTGATCGGTCTGGTGAATCTTGATCTTGATGTTGCCACTACCATGGTACGGATTTTTCCATCCGGTCCGCGAATCACCTTCTCGACCAATCCCTTTGGCCAGCATCCACGATTCAAAGTTTCGTCCACAATCATAACTAAGTCTCCGGTTTTATATTCATAATAGTTCCGGTTATCTTGCCATTTCTGTCGTCTCAACAACTCGGGACGGTATGCGGCAACCCATTTTCGCCAAAATCTATCAGCAAATATTTGAGCATGTTTATACGCCGCTCTACAATCCAGATCGCTTTCGTCAAAATTGTGATCGTATTGCATGAAATTGTTACGACCAAGGAGTAGCAGGTTTGGGGTTAGCGGTTCAGGATCCTGAGGGTCGTCCGATATATGGGTCAATGGTCGGTTGTTCACGATGTTCATCACTTCACAAAGCGCCGTCCGAAGTACCAAATCAGTCGGGTGTCTCTCCTTCAACATTACATTCAGGGCGGTTTTGACGGTCCTCACTAGTCGTTCCCAGCATCCTCCGAAATGTGGGGCTCATGGGGGTATAAACTGCCAATCAATACCTCTGACGCTTAGTGTCTCTTTAATTGATAGTTGATCCAATCTCTGCACCAGCTTCTTCAGCTCCTTGTTGGCACCAGTAAAATTTGTACCAGTATCTGTAATTATCTTCTTCGGTACACCACGGAATGCCATAAAACACCTTATTGCCATGATGCAACTGTTCGTATCCAAGGACGGCACTACCTCCAAGTGAATGGCTCGACTAGTCATGCACGTAAAAAGTACAACCCAGCGTTTTTCCAGACGACGTCCTACTTTGACTGTTAATGGTCCAAAATAATCTATTCCGGTGTACTGGAAAGGAAAAACGAACGGAGTAGTCCTTTCTGGTGGCAGGTTACCCATTTGCGCTGTAGTCGGTTTTGCCCTCAATTCACGACATCGCACGCAAGATTTTGCCAGTTTCTTGACCTGTGATCTCATCTTTAAGATACGATACCGTTGCTGCAAGTTATTGATTACTGTTTCCAGACCTTGATGTCCATTTGTGATGTGGTGCTTCCAAATCAGCAAGTCCGTGAAATTGTGGTTATTTGGTAGTATAACAGGGTTGTTTATTTCAAAACTTTTTCCTTCATCTTGGATCCGACCTCGCATTCGAATGATTCCATCGCACAGGAAAGGAGAATACGCACGCAAGCGACTGGACACCTTAACAAAACCGTTTGTCTTCAAGTCCTGCATCTCATCTGCGAATGCTTCAAGTTGTACTTTCCTGTACCATGCTTGTCGAGCTTCATCCATGTCATGAACGTTGATCTTGAAGTTTTCAGGCTTGTCTTTCTTGGGTAATGCTAATATTTTCCTCATTTTCAAATAGTAGGCAGTTGATCTGATGAGCCGATGGTAGTCTGAGAATCGTCCGATATCCGGTAGCTGCAACGATGTTTCCGTCGATATTTGAAGACAGTTTTGAGATTGAAGCTCCAACTCAGCCAGAAAATTTACTTGTTCGACAGGTGACAAAGGGGTGTTCTCATCGGTCAGCCATGGATTGCGATCTTGATACAGGAAATCTGGACCCTTCAGCCATTCAGCCATATTAGCGAACTTCGACGACTTAGTTGCTAAATCAGCAACATTGAGATGCGATGGTATCCAATGCCACATTCCAGAATGGTGTCCATTGTCCTTAATTGTTGTTACTCGGGATCCAACAAAGGCGGTCAGCTTTTCTTGAGTCTTCAACCAGCTCAAACAGATCTTTGAATCCGTCCACAAGTGAACAGAAGTGACTTCAATATGGAGTTCGTCCTGAACAGTCTTTGACATCTGACTGGCCAGCACGCAGCCTTGCAGTTCTAATCTTGGAACCGTTTGAGATTTCAGCCGTGCTACTCTAGATTTGGCGAACAACATATAACTAGAGCAACATATAACTTATTGTGGTGTCGATGAACCATGTAAACCACACACGCAAAGGCTTTGTCACTTGCGTCGCAAAATGCATGAATTTCGACGCATCCGAAGGTAGATAGTCCAGGGAAATAATACCTCGGAATCCTAATCTCGCCCAATCTCGCCGTTTCATCTAACCATTCCTTCCATTTCGGGAGAACGCCATCAGGTAGTTGATCATCCCATCCAGTCTGCAAACGCCATAGTTCTTGGAACATAATCTTCAGGTGGATTGTTACTGGGCTCAGCACACTCAGCGGATCGAATATTCCCATCATAAACTTTAGTATCTCCCTCTTCGTAGGAATCCTTGCACCAGATCGGAAAGCTTCATCGAGTTGAGGGAAATTCAACGGGAAAACAAATTCGTCGCTATCGAGATTCCATCTTAGACCGAGAATTTTTATGGACCTCGATTCTCCCAGATCTGCTCGCAAAGAGGGATCAATTGACTGAACTACTGCTTCTGAATTTGAGGTGAATTTAACTAGCTTGAAATCGCCACATTCATGAGCCGTAATCACTTTTTGAATCAGCTCAATTGCTCCTTCCTCCGTGTCCTCGCAATCTAAATAATCGTCTACATAGTGCTGGTCCACGATTGCTTGTTCTACGCCAGGTAAACGGCCTTCCAACTCATGAGCGTTAAAGTTCTTGATGAATTGTGCGATGGAGGGGGAGGATACAGCACCAAAAATCATTGCTTTCATCACGTAAACTTCAGGGGGTCACTGCGGTTCATGCCACGCCAAAAGAATCGTTGAGAGTTTAGATCCTACAGCTGAATAAGCACTTGGTGGAACATCTCCTTGATGTCTGCGGTGAAAGCGATCTTCTTCCTACGACCTCGCATTAGAACAGCAATTAGGGGGGGGACGATATCCGGGCCCTTCAATAACAGGTCATTCAGAGAGAATCCATGTGACTTCGCCTTGGCATCCATTACTAATCGAAACTTGTTCGCGCTGACTACACTGAAGTGCGGCAAGTACCAGGTATTGCGAGTTTCTTCTAATTCCTCTGCATCCAATTTCCTTGCGTATCCTTTATAAAGATAATCTTGAATTTTCTGGCAGTACTGCTCCGCGAATTTCGGATCAGCATCCATCTTGTTCTCCGTAATCTGCAGTCGACGAAGGGCTTGAGGTTTGCTGTCAGGAAACGTGAAGTTGTTGAACTTGTATATTTGACCAACTTCAAAATGGTCACCGCAACGTTTCAGTGTTCTCCGCATGATATCCAATGCTCGTTCATCTTCATCAGAAATTTTTGGATCCTGTCGAGTGATCCCAAAGTCTTCAATTTTGTACATCTGCTTAATCAATGATGTTAATTCGACGTCCTCGCTACCCGAACACAAAAGGGCATGTTGCTGTTCGGCAGGTTCATCTACGGTAGGCTCAATTTTACCGTGAATTGTCCATCCAAGATGACAACGGGTGAGCTGCAAACCTCGGACCGAGTACTGCACCGTCTTCAATGGAACTATCAGACCAGCATTGTTTGAACCAATCAGTAGAACCGGTGCGACTTCCTTGATGATATTCAGCTTGTCTTCATCCAGTAACGGGTAAAGGCTTCTTATTCTGTCCACGTCCAATTTGACAGTCGGCAGATTAATGTTGTTGATTGTTCGAACGTTATTGAGTTCGAACCACTTCGAGTTGTTAGCTTGACCAGAGATATGTAGATTAAGCAGCATCGATTTGTCGTCCCTATGAGTAATTCCATTCGTCCAACGGTAAGTGACTGGTTGGATTGGTCCAGACAATTCCATCTTTCTAGCAAATGAAGCATCCATCATCGAGATAGAGGAACCTTCATCGAACAGCGAAAACATGGTAAACTTCCCTCTCACTATAGACTCGAAGTTTGCAGACACGAAGCAGAGTGTTTGATCTTCTCGAGTTGATGTTGCACAAATCTTCGGTAGAAGCAGGTTCCGGTTTGGATTCGCGGAAAGATCTTCTTGGAACTTCATCAGCATGCACAAGCTCATGGTGGTTCTTCTTACAAATGGCACAGGATCTATTTGACTTGCATCCTTCCAAACATTTATAGCAGACCTTGCAATTCCTTGCGATCGAACGGCGTTGCTGTACAGATGACTTGACAAATTTTCCACATTTTGCGAGGCTCTTGTGCTCAGAGGAACCACACACAGGACATTTCCTCCAATGTTGGTCTTCTTCTCGGGAGTTGATGTTGAGAACCGGTGGCCTTGGTTTAGCGCCCATCAGTTACCTCTTGCAGAACGACACAGTACTGATGCTGGCAAGCTGATTCTCCATCTCATCCTCCAACCACCGAGAAAAGGCGTCGAAAACAACAAGTTTATTTTCTCTCATCAACATTGCTTTGTGGCGGATCCACATCTGCTTACTAAAGCTAGGTAGTTTTTCAGCAAGATGCGAGATCAATTCAGGATTCATTAGGTAAATTTCGGCTTTCACGTTCTTCAGTGCCACTGCTGTACCAACCACAGCGTTGAAGAAAGACCGAAACGACTCAATATTGTTTTCTTTTACCTGTTCTAGATTCCGCAGGATTTCGAGACGGTTGCTCACAATCCATTCAGTGCGACCGAAATTCGATCTTAACATCCTCATAATCTGGTCTACGTTTTCAGGTGAGGCTAGCAGGGCTTCCCCGGCTTTGCGGGCTTTTCCCTGAAGGGCTTTGTTGAGTCATTTTAAGTTGTCAGCATTACTCAATTTCAGCTCTTCTGTCGAAGTTTCGAACTCGTTCAGGAAAATCGGCCAATCCATAACGTTGCCGGAAAATGATGGCAATTCTTTCACATTCCGACCTTGCAACGCTTTGAACGCTTGGGACAGGACCTCAGCCATTCCATTAGGAGCAGCAAAGGATTCGGGGACAGGTTGACGCTCTGGTTTACTAATCGGTCCGACGTCGGATTCCAAATCGTCATTCTGGTTTACCCAGGCTTGAACACGACCCATTGAATTGCAGCTAGATGCCCCAGAACGCGATCGTAGCTCGCCAATTTGAATTTCACGTTCTCTGCGCTTCTTCAGATATTCGAATTTTTTCTGCTCCCTTTTCAGTTCAAGCTCCTTTTGAATTCTGAGCTCTTCCAAACGCTGCTCGGCTAAAATCCGGTCTTGCTCCAAAGAGGCTTTCAGTTCTTCTTCCTCGATGAGATTGGCTAACTCCAACGCTCTGAGCTGGCTCTGCGTCTTACTTACTCTAGATGCTCTTGGAATTTCAGGACTTTAGAGGGTTTCGCTTGAGGTTTAAGAGTTTGAAGTTTGCGTCTTCATTCTGTCAATGTTGTACATGGAATGAAAATTTTCACTTGTTTGCTTCGCAACGGCCACCTACGCTCGCTCGTTCGTTCCGTTGCTAGCGGTAACACTTATCATAGAATGAGTATGAGCATCTGGCAATAGCGAAGTTGCTGCTTCGTTATTGCCAGATCAACTGTTATTGCACAAAGAAACAACAGACGATGCTTGGCACGAACATGCCTCCTCAATATGTGAAAACTGGTGATCTCACAATACGGCAATACCGGCGTTGGCTTCGCCCAAATACAGGTCAAATAAGGAAACGGTAGGAATGAGTTGACGTGATACTCGTTTTGAATGAAGCCGCAGAGTACACTGCACTTCCACGAGAAATCACTGGAATGTTGGATAAAATTGTTGGGTTTGCAGCGGGATCCATTTTGGTAAACGGTGTGCTGAATTCAACTGATGTCAGCAGCGAATAAGACATTTTACTTTGTTTCCGGTTTCTTCTTTGTATAGAGATGCACAATAAAGTTATTCAAATTTTGGCAACGGTTCAAACCAACAGTAAGCATACTTTTGGGACCAGTCACAAGTGAGGATGGTTTATTTTAGCAGAATACAAGAATACGTTGAGATATCAATTTCGTGAATATATTTAAACCAACAGTGAGGATGCTGTTGGGGCCACTTATAAGAATGACTGGTTTATATCAATAGATTACAAAGTTATGTTAAAATATTCACTCTGAGGACCGATTGAAACCAACAGTGAGCATGCTATTGGGGCCACTCACAACTGTGGGTGGTTTATTTGAATGGGATACAAGAATGCATAAAAACATATAGATTGAAAACCGATTTAGAACAACAGTAAGGGGCCACTTATAACTGCGGATGTTTTATTTCAATGAAACTAGAAATATACCCTTCTGATTGATCGTTTTATAAGTACAAGATTGGTAAAGCAGTGTTAGTACTTGAAATGAAATTGGTTGCTCTTCTCTTTTCACCGATAGCACCAGCTATTTCTCGTCCGTTTACACAAGAATACATGAAAACACAGAGTTTGAGAACCGATTTAAACCAACGGTAGGGATGCTGTTGGGGGCATTCACAAGTGTGGGTGGTTTACTTTAAAAGAATCAAAGAATACGTTGTTACAAAAAACTTTCGAGATTACGCCAATAGAAAAGTAGAAATTTTCTTTGAGTGCAGCCATCTATATCTACACATCAACAATGCCCAAACAATCATACAGAAGCTGTATATATATCCTACTCTCGCACCGTAGCATAGAACAATAGTTCCATTTAAAGTGGTCGGAATATTTCTGATGTATGGTTGCCGTCTTACCAGCAGTGATAGTTAGCATAGCATAGAATAGCATAGCAGAGCATCCGACCATACACAATCCTGCGTTGGCTGTTGTAGAGACGATGGAAGCGCGAAAACAGCTGCCTTTGGTATGACATGTTCTTCATCCTTCAATCTCTTTACACAACACCTGACCAAGTCCCTATGATCATCAAGGGATGGGAGGGAAATGTTGATTAGATGTCTACTTAAAAAGATGCTGGGAAATCATGCTACCTTCATACACGCTCAAAACTCCATCTCTTTCTTTCGTATTAAAGGGCGATACGGTCAAAATTTGGTCAATATCAACTTGACGTATTTCTTTCAATTTTGCATTTAAAAACCTGAACACCCCTCATTTTGAAGGTGTGTGTGTGTAGAATGTTGCTCCTATTTTGATTTTGGAATTCACTCTTCAGTTGTCAAAATGCCGTCCAAGCAAGAAGAGCAGCGTATCAAAATTTTGCTCGCGCATCGCGAAAATCCGAGCTACTCGCACGCAAAGTTGGCAAAATCGCTAAAAGTTGCCAAATCAACCGTTACAAATGTAATTAAAGTGTTTGGGGAACGTTTGTCGACAGCCAGGAAGTCTGGATCGGGGGGAAATCGAAAACCGGAAGCCGCTGAGACGACAAAGAGAGTTGCCGGTAGTTTCAAGCGAAACCCTAACCTATCTCTCCGAGATGCCGCAAATAAGCTGGGTGTATCGTCTACAACCGTGCATCGAGCCAAAAAACGAGCCGGACTATCGACTTACAAGAAGGTAGTGACTCCAAATCGCGATGATAAACAAAATACGACGGCCAAAGCGCGATCCCGGAGGCTGTACACGACGATGCTGACGAAGTTTGACTGCGTGGTAATGGACGGCGAAACCTACGTCAAAGCCGACTACAAGCAGCTTCCGGGACAGGAGTTTTATACGGCAAAAGGAAGGGGAAAGGTAGCAGATATTTTTAAGCACACGAAACTGTCAAAGTTCGCAAAGAAATATCTGGTTTGGCAAGCCATCTGTACCTGTGGCTTGAAAAGCAGCATTTTCATAGCTTCCGGGACCGTCAACCAAGAAATTTACGTGAAAGAGTGTTTGAATAAACGTCTGCTGCCTTTCCTGAAGAATACACGGTTGTTCCGAACTGACCGGATTTGGCATCTTGCCATTACGGTAAAAAGGCCATGGAGTGGTACGCCGCCAACAACGTGCAGGTGGTTCCCAAGGACAAGAACCCTCCCAACACGCCAGAGCTCCGCCCAATTGAGAAATACTGGGCTATTGTCAAGCGGAACCTAAAGAAGACCAAAAAAACTGCTAAGGACGAGCAGCAGTTCAAGGCAAACTGGCTTTCTGCGGCGAAGAAGGTGGACAAGGTGGCTGTACAAAATCTGGCAGGGGTCAAGCGTAAGGCCCGGCAATTCGGATTTGGAAAAGCGGAAGCCTAACTGAATATTTTTCCTGAATTTTATACTAATTGAACTTGAAAAAGAAATTTAATTTGATTTTTTAAATAAACGATTTCACCGATTTACACGCGTTTTCCCTTGACCAAATTTTGACCGTATCACCCTTTACTACCCCTTTTTTCACACAGAAAAGTGACTCAATTTTCGTAAAAAGTGGATCTAGTCAAAAATTGAGTAGACCCACTTTTTACGAAAATTGAGTAACTTTTCCGTGTGAAAAAAAGGGATAGTAATACGAAAGAAAGAGATGGAGTTTTGAGCGTGTAGACATCTGGAGTTGGAAGTTGGATGGGATTGTGTGGATGGCTTCCCATGGCGAGAAAGCCTATGTATGTTTACACGTATAAAGGTCGCTGGGAGTGTGATGACGCGAAGTAAGTTAATGCACAGCCGTCCTACTTGTATCAAGGCTCTTCTTGCGCGAGAGCTTGTCTGTCGGCTGGAATATGAGCACTAACTCATATCCTAAGGCTTATGGTTATAGCGCCATTACTCGCTCTTTGGAGAGAGAAGAAGGATGCATTGACACAAGGTAACGCCTCCCCCCCCCCACCACACACACACACACACATCAGCGCGAGAGCGCTCACACGCGTTGAAAATTCACATGAGTCTGTGCTGACACTTACCGTTAGAGTTTTCTACGTTGTGTATCGTTCTTTTTGGAGCTACTTAACTTTGGGAACCACAATATCCACATGAGCGACTTTCGGGTGGATTTCTTCGCTTAGATACAAAATCGCTATCACATAATTAGTCACACAATTTTATTATATGCGACGAGAACTACGGGACAAACGCTTCTAAACCCTACCCTGATGTAGAAACTACGAACAGGCGATTGCACATTTTACTTAAATACTACTGACGATCGGGTAGTCAAGCAGCCGAGTGCATGCGGTGTTGCCAGAACAACCGGGCGAACGGAGCGAAAACATATTTTGCATGGGTTGTGCGGGAGCTGCTTTCAAAGAGCATACAAGTTGAACATTTGGCTCGAACAGTCTGATCTTCGATTCTAGGCAGAGTGGGACTTTTGAAAACGTGAATCAGAAGACAATAATTTGAAGGTGGAGGCAGTATCAGACCGGGTAACATCATTAGAAGAATTTTTGGCAGCTCCGAATGCCCGGTTCATAACATTAGACCGGGATGGCTGTAACGGCGAGAACATGGGCGTTGAACAACAAGGAAACCATCAGGTAGGTAAGATGCCTAGGACTTCCGTTATTCTTTGTGACGAGCGTCCTTGGCCGGTTGAGATGACGATCGGTTGCTCATGATGACGAGAGAAACTTATGGCTGTAGCATGATGAAGATGCATATAACAAAATGTTGAATAGAAAAAGAAAGAAGAGCATTCATTTTAATCGCTGTGAGACTGAGCGCTTAATAAATTGAATGTATTATTGGTATGAGGCGCATACTACGGTTTATATTCATACTGTTTAAATTCCAATACCTCACCTGGTTTATCTTACAGCGCTATTTGCACTTCATCTGCTGTATTAAATTGTAGTTAATGTAGTTTAGGAAGCCAATTTGACCATGTGCTTGATTACTCGGAGGATACCTCAGAAACTATTGAGCAAGCACAATGTCTCATAATGCAATAATATGCAACAATAAGTTCCTTAAAACGGAGAACGACCCCGGCGTATATATCCATACCTCTCACGCCAAAGTCACGAGTTCGAATCTCACCCCCGGAGAAGTTACGAAGAATGCCCAAAAGTGGTGTTTTAGTGACCGGGAGATGAACCAGCCTGAGGCAGAAAATCTCGATAATCAAGAAACAAAAAAAAAACAAAACACAGAGTTCCTTAAAAATGAATCAACCGTAATACAAAAGACAAAAGAACTTATAAAATATTTTCTCCGGGTGTCAACAGAGTACAACCCGAATAACAAATTGTGGCAAACACAAAACTAAACCTGGATTCACTGCCTAGCACATAATTATACAACACGGCACTCGAATGATTCGAAATTCAAAATTACTCTAATCCTAAATCTCATATTATATTGAATGTGTGATTTGAAAACAATGCAGCGATTAAAGAAGCATCACTTGAGCAAACACATTTCGTACGAATGGCAGCAAAATCCGAATAAATCGCGATTTTGTCACCGCCCGAGGTTGCTACTCCGTTGTTCCCAGATCAGCTGTTATTACACAGCGAACCAACAGCTTCGGAGTAGCATATATTGTTAATGTGTGAAAACTGGTGATCCCAAATTAAGGCAATATCGATGCCGGCCCCGCCCGAATGCAGGTCAAGTAAGGAAAGGGCAGGTATATGTTGACGTGCTACTCCCTTTATTGGAAGCCACTTCCACGAGAAATCACTGGGGTTTTGGATAACAAGATAGGGTAGCAGCAAGGTTCGTTTTGTTTAACGATAAGCTGCTAAGTGAAACATTTGAAAATTAGTACCGATTTCCGATTTGATCCGTTTTAAACCAACAGTAAGGATGCTATTGGGGCCACTCACAGAGTGTGAAAGTGGTATGTATTTCATTAGGGAAACAAGGCAATTCATCTCAACGCCTTTGAGTCAATTTTAAGCGATCTTCACCAACAGTACGGATGCCGCTGGAGTCACTTACAAAATGAAACAGCGGTTTATTTGTTCCAAGATAGGGTGGCCCGACGAGCATGGCGAACGAATAATTTGGATCATAATTAATTCTAGAGTTTTTTTTCATTAGGGCGAATCTACAATTGAGAGATTCTCTCCGGACTCGCTCTCTTTCATTCATAAACCAATCACCTTTACGTTTTTCATTCTACTATTTGTAGAGTATGCTAGCCAGCACTGTTGTGTTTCGATCTGTACTAAAGAATGCTTCGTAAGCTTTATAATGGCGCTGTAATGAATGATAGAGAGCGAACCCAGAGAGAATCTCTCAATTGTAGATACGCCCTAATGAAAAAAAACCCTAGAATTATGTACTCACCACCGATCCCTCTTACCCGGCGAACCACGACTTTTCATGCTCACTCGATCACTCACGCAACGAAAAACAGGCAACCGAAACAATAGACAAAACGCTACGCACGATAACAACATATTGCGGAACGAAGTGTTGACACAACCGATTCAACCGATTCAACTGATGGTCGACGCAAACTTACTAAACATATTTTTTATAAATATTGATACAATGGGTAACAATAACCTGTCTTGCTCCAAGTCCTTGAGAGTACTTACTTCCTCACGAGTCACCTGTACCCAACTTTGCTTGTGTCCGTGCAGTTTCTGGCACATTAATTAATCTTCATGTCTTACTAAAGTATTATTATTTAAAAAGTTTTGAGAAATAGAGAGATATTAGATGTTTTCTTCACAATTTGGTAGAAACAAATTATATCTTACCTAAAAAGAATCAAAATTAAGAAAGGATATAATGAGAACCCTTGTAGTCCCCCGGATGTTTGAAGAGCATAGCTATTTCGGCGCTATTTAAAAAAAAAATTCAAGAGTTATTGTTGCGAGCTGTCCATGGTCGATTATACTTTCAGCAGCTTCCGGGTCTGGCTTTTCATTACGCAATGTAAAGGAACGGCGATGTCGAGCATTTCCGGACAAGTATTTGATTTGGCAGGCCATATGTAGTTGTGGTTGAAAATCTGAAAGCTTCGTCACTATTAATATGGATGTGTACGAGAAAGAATGTCTGCAAAAGCGGTTGCTACCGTTTATCAGAAATCACGACTCTCCAGCTCTGTTTTGGCCTCTTGTCACTATGCAAAATTCATCCTGGAATGGTATAATGTACAAAAGATGAAATACGTGTCAAAAACGCCAATCTACCAAACTGTCCAGAACTTTGCCCAATAGAGAAGTACTAGGCTCTAGTTAAGCGGAAACTCTTCGAAAATCTTCAGCGGGCGTATCTGAGGATACCGCATGGAACCTGATGGCGGTCGTACCACAGGGTGTGAGTTTTCGAGAATTTTACAGAAAGAAGGGTAAATATCTTAACCAACTGTTTCTAATGTAGATAGAACTCTACTATTGTGAAATAAACAATCGGTTTTGATGAATTATGTGCAATATTTCATGCTGCTATTATTTTGGTGTCCGTGGACAGGCTTTACACATTTTTTTTTCGTACATTCGCATGGCAAGGACCACTTTTTCACGTAGACAACATCTCAGCAAGCTCAGTTGTCAAAGTAAAGTTGTGTCTGTTGTTGTGCGTTTTCGTTGTGCACGTAATACAAAAGACAGAAAGATCGCTTTCTGTGGTGTTTCACATCAAAACAAACAACCAAAACAAATTGATGAAGTTTGCAGAAGCAGATAATTTCTCATCTCCATGCGAAGCGCTAGGAGTGGACAGTAATTTTATTGCTAGAACGAATAGACATGAAGAGAAAGTGTATTGATAGTTCCGTATAGGACAACGACAGGCTTTGAAATTGAAAGATACAAGATTGATCTTTCAAGATCAAGATCTTTCAATTTCAAAGCCTGCCGTTGCCCTATACGGAACTATCAATACACTTTCTCTTCATGTCTATTCGTTCTAGCAATAAAATTACTGTCCACTCCTAGCGCTTCGCATGGAGATGAGAAATTATCTGCTTCTGGAAACTTCATCAAAGATCGTTACTTCCGCGCTGGTTAGAACACAAAAAATAACAATCAAAAGGGCAAAACAAATTATTAGACTTCTATTTGACAGCTGACAGCGGGCCCAAACCGATTTGAGCCCAGGACATCCTGGCTACTGCCAATCACTGCTATTGATATAGGCTTGTCAATGGCCTGCATTCGCATGTAATTTGACAAACGTAAACAATACACATTGAACTAGTTTTGGTCAAATTTTTTACTGACACAGTTAATAATTTATTACTCACACGATAGATATTTGGGTTGTCCAATTTTCGATAGATATTTGGGTTTTCCAATTTTCGCGAATATACTCTTTGTGAACTCAGTATGCCGTGTAATAGTACAATGTTTTGCTGAAGTTCCCCTTTTCTGTTTTAGAAGCTTAAATTATCTCTAGAATTTCGCTCAGTCTTCTTCAAATCGCTAACTGACGCGAACAATCGGGCATCTCTAATTCTAAGACTTTTGATTAATAATTTAAATAGTAAAGTGAATCGCATTTCTCCTCTATTACAAAAGCAACATTAGTAACAATAAAAATATGCAAGTCACATTGAAATGGCACCCACCTAAGCGATATTATCTTGCCTTAAATATTTATCATCTAGTAATCGCAGTGACACATGTCGCAGCTAATATTTTTCTCGTTATATACTATTCTTGGCCACCATCTACTTTGAGAGGAGAGCGCTACCTGTGAAAACTTCTTCGTTAGTAAGTGCGTTCGCGAGACTTTAGGACTGCAATTTGATCGTAAATTGATCTGCGATTTTGATCTCTCTATTTTGTTTCGCTTTGCCTAGTTAAAGTGAGCGAGTCGTCGTACAAGTAAGTGGAACACGTTCGCTCGATGCCATTGACTGGGCGCTGCATTAATGATCAACTGTGAACTAAGTGGTGGCAGCCCTGCCGAAGTACAGAACGAAATCAATTAAATTAATTTACGAGCGCCTGTTTGATCGAGTCCATGAACAAGGCACGCACGCATTTTCCGCTGCTTTGACAGATCGCAATCTCCGAGGAGTGACCGCGTGAGAAGCTTCTCGTGCTCTCGTGCTCGTTTTGTTAGTCAAATAAATCAATTCAAATACGACTGTTGTCGGAGTATGCGCTGGCTGGCTGGAGCAGCCATCTATTTATTAGATAACAATCGGTTAAAGGCAATTGTTGCTGTTGAGTATGTTTCTGAAAGATTGAGTGGAAAGCTTAAAAGTCTTCAAATTAGTAGAGTTTTGTTCTGTCAATATCGTCACAATGCCTGTGCAAATGCCAGGTAGCTGGTTCCCGCATCTGTCTAACCGATGATTTAAAGCTGTGAGCTTTTCTTGAAAGTTGCAATGCCCTATTCCATTAGCATGAGCACAATTGCGCAAGATTGTGCGCGCCCGCTGGGCTAAATCAATTAATAAATCATGTCTGTCAACAATTTATTCAAACATTTATTAGCTCATTAGTAACGAGTTTAATTGAGTCGGTCGCGCGGGGGTAGCACAACCTGTTGAAATTCATTGAATGTACTTACCGGTGTCTGTTGTGTTGGCTCCCTGCCATAGGTGAATGTTGTTAGTTTTTGTTTTGTTGTTACATTGCTATATTTAGATAAGAATTTGATAAATTTATCTTGTTTTTGAGAAAATGGTACCGTCTTGTTTAAGCTTGAGTTTATAATGCATTATATAACGATCGAACCGATCGACTCGGGAAAGGCCATTTTAGTTATCGTGTTCCCAAATGATAGTCATAATAAATAAAACTTACACACGCAATTCAACTGTGTTATCGTACGACGTTTCGCGACGCCATTAATGTCAGACTCCATAAAAAGTTGATTTGTTGATGGTGGATTCGGTTTCTTAATCGATGTGGAAAATATCGGATAGCTGAGGTGCAAGGTATTAATTATGAGATAGTGGTTTTCGCACTCGTTGCAAACATTATTGCTTTAGTTATCCCGACTGGCGGCAGCCACAGCTGCTGAATATCAGCTTGAATACTACAAGGTAATTAATGCGTATCGTAATGGAAGGTGATACTTGCAATAAAAGAAAAGTACGGATGTAGTAGGCCTCCGAAATGGGCTAATGTTGTTTTACTGAAAATAACATCAATTAGTAGGACAATTGGTCGAGTATTGCCGGTTTTTATAATTTTTGTGAATAATTCGTAAAATTTATTCATCATGTTCTGTGTGGCATTTGGCATTCGTGGTAGATACTGAAGGATAATAGAGTGGACCGACGGACACCCAATAGAACAGCGGAATACTGGAACAACCCGGACGCAACGATTCGTGATAAAAAGGAAGAAACTTTGCACTTACGGAATCGTTTGCTTAACACGTATTTTTTTTGTCGGATTTGTCAGGCTTAAACCAGAGTCGATCCATCTTGCCTTTGGGAACGTTTGCATTAGAAAATGGACAAAAAGTGCCGATTTTGCATGGGTTTGCCTTTACCCGCACTGACGAAACTACCCATGTAGCTTCAATCATAGTAACCCATGAGTCAGTCGACAAAATTTGACAGCTCTAACCCAAGGTGAATTTAATATATCAGGTGGTCTCAATAGTGTATATGAGAATTTCAGCCATGTTTAAACGCATACTAATACGATCCATATCAAGAAAAATCATGTCTGGCATACTAAAGCTGTCTTTTTTACTTACACCTATGCAAAGTGCCTGTGACGTCAAACTCGCAGTTTCATTTTAAACCAAACGAGTATAGGATATGATTAATTGCACACTGCCAGGCCTGTGTTCTAGGCCATTAGGCTGTTTGACGTTTAATCACCTTTCCTTTTCTAGCAGATGCAGAGGAATGATGGTTTGTTTTCCTCCAAAAGATTTTCCTTCTTACTTGCACTCCTTTGTTTTAAATGGCACTGTAGTGTGCGTGCGTTCAAGGTCACTTAGCCTAATTGGGATAAGAAACGTCAGGCTACAAGGTTTGTTTACCAATATTTCTGGGAAAAATACGAAAACCGAACCATTCATACAGGCATAAAACAGCTGATATGAAGTAAGTAGTGAAACTAATATTGCCTTGTGAATTGAAATTTTTGAACGCTATTTATTTACAGATGAAAAATGTTCTTGCTGTTGGTTGAAGACGCAAGGATATATAAAAGGAATCACTGCAGATATTGAAATCCTACAGGAGTTGCTATGAAAACCGGTAAGCAAATGGTCCCGCGATAGATCATTCATGTACGGATGTACGGCTACTGTGAGCGGAGTTTTTTATATTTGCGGGTAACGCCACTCAAATCTTTATCGATTTTGCGCTTCGCCGAAGTTGATGCATACGGTTGGTTAGCTGTGTTAATAGTGAGTTGTCCAAGGATGTGCAAATTTATGTGGCGCATCCTCACTAACGTGCGTATTTCAATATACCGCTGCACGATAGATTTATCAAAGTTTGGATAACGACGCATTATGTCATGGACAACTCCAGAAACTACGCTCATCTTGTTTTTAAAGCCGCTGTGACCGTGCCAAGTAACAAACGCTTTTTCTATTTCAGCACCCATTGCCTGAAACGCAGGCGATGGAGCTGTCAAACCACCGTACGATAGGTTTGCAAGGTATTGTGGCACATGGCGTTTGTCGATGCAGGCCGTCGGAGATCCCAAATCGGGATGCGTGTGTTTCATCCGGAAAGCAACCCAACCTAAAAGATAGTAAAAGCCGTCCACTTCTTGGTCGCTAACAAGAACGTCACATGGCCATGGTTCTGATTGCTGGGATGGCAAATCTATGTTGCTATGGTTGTTGGCCAGGATTTCGTCTTCATCACGCAAGTCTTTGAGTATAACTGGTACTACATCAGCTTTTCTCAACACCGTGGCAGTCAGATACTCGTCAGGGTTGTCATCCATGATTGCACTCGTATTAGTATTCCGTTGAACACCGGGCGTTTTTCCCAGGATTATCAGACGATGGATAACGCGGGTCTATCATTCAAACCACCATTCGTCCTCACCTGGGAAAATAGATTTTCGATGACATCTTGGTTGAGCTGTGGAACCGGATAGTTTCAAAATAAATAAATTGAGAAAAGCTTCATAATAATTAGTTTTTACCTTGTACGTCGAAATAAAGTTAATACCATATTTGTGTCTCATTGCTAGGAACAGACCCTTCAGCGACTCGATGGACATTAGAATCGATTTCTGGAATGTTGCCAGTGCCTGCATCACCTTATCGTTCCTTTGAATTGCTCAGCATTCCAACATTATCACCTTCATTTTGTCCAGTATCCGGATTTGCTCAGTGGTCCCGTGGTACGAGCGTTTCTGTTTGATATTGTCACAAGGGGAATGTGAATTGAACACGTCAAACCAATCATTACAAATTGCAATAAATTGGTTGACTAGTTCCGCTTCAGTTTCATCACTGGTGCCTTCAAACCGTTGCTTCACAACAGTTGCTGTCGTATGAGACAGTAGTTTGGCAGCCTTGGCCACGTTCTGCTTTTCAGCAGAACTCAGCTCGACATGACTCGAATTAATGGCAAACAGCGGAGTCAGCTCACAACTAGCTCTATCATCGATTAATTTTCGAATTAGATTGGCCGTAATCCGAGTTCCTTTCCACAATAAGCCTTCACCTACAAACCAGTTCCGTACTAGTTTCAAATTGTGGGACGCGTCACCAAAAATAAAAATATCATCTTTGGTGACGGGATGAGCAATGAAGGTCTTCTCTATGGTGATGCCTAATGCTGTGCGCAAGCCTACATTTTGGCAAACATACTCTTGCATATAAAAACTAATGAATGATACATTAAAAACTTAAAATCGTTCCACAAAAAACGCATTCATGACCCATAAAACTCTGGTCAATATCCGTAATAAAATGGATATGATCCATAAAATTTATCAATGTGATCCATAATTTATTCTAAATTTAGCAATAAAATGTCAAAAAAGTACCGTTATATATCTAGGGTATGATCAATAATATTGTATGGATTACCCATAAACATATAGCGAATGTTCCATAAAAGGCTTAATATCATTTCTTATAGTTGTAAAAATGATCCACAGAATGCAACATTTGTGCACTAAAATACGTGCACATGATTCATAAATTATTAAAAATGTTCCATAAATAAATTGTCTATGATCCATAAAACAATGAATAATAATCTATAAACTCATATAAATGATCCGTAGCAAATTATTCATATAGAAAATTTTCTTAACTACTATTTTTTCAAACATTAGTTTTCAGAAGAAAAAAAATCAAACAGCTCCTCAGTTAGACACACTATATTGTACAATGTGACATAGTAGCCACGATTTGTTATGATGTACTCCAAGTGCTAGAAATATCAATGTTGCCTGCTGAGCAGGAGGATTGAAGAACTAAGGAAGTAGAAAGCGGTCGAAGTTTCTGATATCGTATTCAAGTTAACGACTGATTCAAGCATTTGCCCGGTATAATGCATACGGAGGATGTTTTTTGTAGTTAGGTCCGACGAGCGATAGCGAGTTGGACGGCACGCGTTTGCCCGGCATAATTTTATAAAAAAAATCTTAAATAACAGTTTGATCAAGCCTTATATTTGACATGTAGAGTAACTGTAGAGTAACATATTAATCTCATTGTTCCTTTATTTATCCTACGGTGAATCAAACAATTGGGCAGTTGAAGGATTGCTTTCTTGTTCTAATAATGTTTGCTTACTTTTAATAACAACAACAAACATTACTAACGAATCCTGTCACCTGTTCATTGTTTTATTTCAAGTAGGATGAATTGCAAAGTGATGAGATTAACATAGGAAAATCTTCCCTAGTTCGTTACATGCAAACTTTAACAAATTTATTGGGAAACATGTGTCGCAGTTGCGGTCGTAAAAGAACGTGAAATCGTGAAAATAAATCAGCTCTCTGAAAAATTTAAAATCTTCTAAAAAGCAATCCTTCTTTAATAGCAATATTTGAGCCGCATAGCTAAAGAAACGGACATGTTAATAGATCTGAGTAGTAGCGCAGTCAAGGATCGATTTCCCCGTAGCCAAAATTTAAAAAAATATAAACTCAACATTGTAATAATTCTGGCACAATTTATGGATCCTACATATTATTTTAAATGCCCAAAGTTTATTTCCTATGGGCCATATTTAGAAGCTTGTGGTTAAGTTTTCAAAACTATCATGGATCATTGACGATTCTATCAATAATTTATTGATCATGTGTATATATTTAAGTTCACAAACGTTACATTCTAAGGATCAATTTTACAACTTTAAGGAATGATATTGAACCTTTTATGGAACATTCGGTATATGTTTATGGGTAATCCGTACAATTCTATTGATCATACCTTAGATATATAACGGTACTTTTTTGACATTTTATTGCATAATTTTATATAAATTACGGATCACATTGATACATTTTATGGCTCATATCCATTTTATTATGGATATTGACCAGAGTTTTATGGGTCATGAATACGTTTTTTATGGAATGAATTTCAATTTTTAATGGATCATTTCTTCAGTTTAAAGGTGCAAACTTAGGGCTGCCCTACATTTTCCGCACCATTATCGGAACATACAGCTACGACATTGTAGCTCACATCATGCAGTGCGGTTATTGTGTCTAATAGAATTTCCGGTGTTACTCGTTGGTCAAACGCAATGAAAACTTCCACTTTGCAAACAGACCACGAGCCATAACCACCTGGACATGAGTATGTGGTCCAACCATCTCGTCTGCAGCGAAATCGTACTCCATCACACGTCGTATACTCATCTCGTCAAAGGTCAGTACACATACCCGGTCCCTTTCAGTCATGTCGATTCCTGCAGTTTTCATTGAACGTAATACATCGACCAAAAGGCCGTGCCTTAGATCAAGACGGCTGGCGTACGCTGAAAGAGTTGAGAGTCCTGGCAGTGGGTATTTAAGGTGACAACGCAGATACGAGTAGCAGCGCTTACTCAGGTACCTTAGCGTAAATGCCATAGCTATCTCTTCACTCGTCCACTTTGGCTTCTTTTTCCTTTGAAGGATAACGTCCAGCTGGTTGAATGTTAGAACTCCTTCAACGGTTTCCCGCATGTACCGAACCATGTCCTCTTGGTTACTGTGTTCGCGTTGGCATGCCCTAACTTTTTTTTTCCAGGTCATACATGCGCTTCCGCATCGCTTTTTGTGACGCTTCGTTTTGTTGTGCCAGTGCCTGATTTGAAGATTTCAGTTCTTCAATTCTTTGTTGAGCTACTAGAAGCTCTTTAGCCAACATTGCATTGTGTTGTAATGCTTCCAGCAGCTCCTTGTTTAGCTTTTTTGTATCTTCAAAATCAGATTGTTTTTGGTCTGTAAACAGTAATAAATTATCAATCATTAACCCTTCCGTTTCTACTACTTCAACCCCTCCCCCCCCCCCCCGCACAGTCACAAAGTGAACGTTAAAAAAAAACGATTTTCGTTATAACTTTTTTGTCTCCTAATATTTTTCAATATTTCATTCATCAGAATTTTTGGAAAGACCACATGGTGTTAAGAAATTGTCATTTTCCGGAAAATGGTTTTCAATGTGAAAACTGCTGGCTTTTTATATCCAAATGCATCAAAAGTGTTGGAAAACTTGTATGGAATTCTATTCAGGTCACTAGGTAACGGAAGATTTAATAATGTGAAACGGGAGCATTCGAAGAAACATCCCAGTTTAGCGTACTCATACCTTCTCCAGCAATCCAGGCATCGGTCTTTCCAGATGCAGGAGCTACGATATCAGCATCCGGGGTATGTGAGCACAAATAACACAACGGACCCACTGCTACTTGAGGTCCAAGCGCGTGTGTTACTTTAGCAGACACGGAATGACCCACAACACCCGATAGAACTGCTGCCGGACTTGAAGGACACGACTGAATTGCCTCAGAAATTGCTACAGGTGGTGGCCGACTACCGGTTATTGGTATAAGATCTACGACATGTTGACTGGGAAGAACGTGCGATGGGACTGCTGCAGGTATTGGTTCACTCACAAGCGTTGCTTGATCGACCACGATATGTTGGTCGCAAGGAAGCGACGGAACCGTGGTGATGGTGATGGTCGCTGAGAGAACAGGGTGTCATCTACGATGCCTTGCTGTTTTGAACGATGAAACAGAACTGATGCAAGTTGGGGTTCTCTTAAAAGCGCTGCGTGTTTGTCAACGGCATGCTCATCCAAAGAACGACTCGAGATTCCTGTACGTAATGATCCATTTGCGAGTGCTTTATTATTGGTCTGGGCATCCTGGCACAAAGGTAGTGGTCGGTGTTGCAACATTGTGTGATTTGATACGAAAAGCTGATTCGTAAGATGCGATGTAACTGCTGAAGGTAGCGGTTCACTCATACGCATTGCATCATCACCAAGGGGATGCCGCATTGAAGGATGTAACGGTAGTGCTCCATAAATGAGCGTTGTCTGATCGAAAACGGCAACTTTTGCGAAATTAACTAACAGATTCACATCTTCCATCAAATGCTCTTCGTGAGTTGGAGGATTCAAAACTGGAAAGACATTGTGATTTTAGTAAAGCAACTACTTCATTACGTTAGACTGGTGTCGAGTATCGAAGATCGTCCCTCTGTATTCAATAATAAAAATTCAGTTTACAGTTTCAAATATTTTTATTGCAGTATTTCACCATCAAAGAACTTGACAATCAAGTTTTTGTGTCATGTGACATCTTAACAAAAAAGAAACGAATTCTTGGCAGACACCACGACTTCCAGTATACTTTTTCGGGCAGCTTTGATCAGGTCCAGGCTAATATCGATTTTACTCTCATTCAATACGTTTAGCATAGCGTTGGAAGAAGTGCAGTGTTTAGCATATCTGAAGCGTTCGATAGCGCACTTCTTCCGACATTGTGTTCGACGTGTGGAAAGGGAGTGAAAACGACTGCGCCTTTGATTTCGCTTAACTGTAGAAGAACAATATTACGACTTACCATCCGGAAGAAGCTGCCTGCGCTGCTGGTACCGATTATCGTATGATGCCGATTCAAAATGCTCCGAACATATCCCTTGATTCGATGTCGGAGCCCAATCCTCCCCACGTCCGCAAAAAACTACCCATTGAAGTGCTTGGAAGTCATCACTCGGGAATTTGTGGAAAGCACTATCTTTCCTTGATGACTTTTTATTTTTACAATTCCTCACTCCACAAAACCATACCATCTAGAAAACCATAATTAAATATAATAAAATTAATCACAAAACATAAAGTCTCTACTAAACTTTATGTTGATAATTCTTTATCGGATATTTCATTAAATGTGTTTATCAATCAATAGTGTTTATTTTTATGGAATTCGTGGAAGCGAAAAAGTGCACGTGCTAATGTATGTAAACAAAACGTTTAGCCCATACCGTTGACATTAATATATAACTCTTCACGCCTAGGCAAAAATGCAATCAACAACTGTCATTATGTGTGTAATACACTATTGAGTATTCCTTACTCTTTCGCTCTACTGCTAAATCTCATTTGATACCCCGCTACTCCACCCGTCTCTCCCACCAACTGAAGATAATAGACCACCTGAAATATTAAATTCACCTTGCTCTAACCGTGATGGCCAAAACAGTGAAGCAACTCCATTCAGAAGTGTGCCCGTTCAAAGAACGGCATCCCGTTGCGTCGAAAACGGACATTGTGTGGCACTTTGCGGACGCCGTATACGCCCGTTCCGGCATCTACAATATCTTGGCCCTATTAGACAACAATCAGAGCATCGAAAGAAAGCCCGGTTCCGGGCGGCTGAAGATTCCGAGCGACAAGAAGCTTCCAAAGATGCTGACGAGGAAGACCGAGGAAAAAGTGGCTACATCGCTGCTTGCGCTTGGCCGGGAGGTCGGTTCAACCGGCCAAACCGTGAAGAAGTACCTGGCGAACATGAATATACATGTCAGGAAGCGGAAGTCGCGTCCACTGATTTCGGAGCTGCAGGCAATGACGCAGCGGCAGCGGCCGAATGAGAAGGTCGTTCAAATGTTTGTGTTGATTTCCTTCAAGAATGGAGTAATGCTTTTTAACTCGTTCACATATCCTCAGTCTCCTGTCGTTCTGTATTTCTCAAATAAATGCGTCACATTTTAGTCAGATTTAGAAAAAAAGAAACTCTAGTAATAAAATGTTAAACAATGTTGACACAAGCAAGGTACAAGAAGAAATTCTTGATTTCATTTCTATCTCCGCAGTAAAAGTGACGCAAATTATTCGAACTAATTTCATTGTAGCTGGGATTTTCTTTCCATTTTAAACAATGTGAAAGGAATCTGACTTAGTCTTTTCAGGTAGATTCAATGGTGCTGAAAATGTGTGAATTTTTAACACTTGTAATATTTCCAGAAAATTTGCTCTGTAGTTCACTATAATGATCAAGACTATTTTATATAAATAGAAGTTTTCTATCCAATTCGAAAAATATTTGATGCAGTCAGTTCACTTGAACTGTTTTTTGTTGTTGTCAAAGATAGATAATAATAATCAATCTAAAGCTTGATAATCAAAAATGAAGAAACAGTTCACTACAACCGTATACCACGCTAAACTGTGTTGCTGATCCTTCTTAACATGTGTAAAATAAGTCCTGGGAATACTTTCAGGCGTTTATTTGACAGCATTAACAAACACACAGATGTCAACCAATGTACTTGTCACGTTCATCTGTGTTCCTACTGAACTGTCAAACTCAAATTGCGCAGTAGTTTCCATTAAAAATGTCGTACAAGCTGGATTTACGAGCACAAGTCGCCAACCTTTTTGGGCGGCTTAGTACTAGTGAAATTTTGAGCGTGTTCAAAGACGAGCCAATATCAAAATCAACAATATACCGTGTTTTGAAAGATTGTCGTGAAGGTAAAGAACCGGAAAATTAAAAGAAAAGTGGTCGCCCAACAAAATTGAGTGCCAGAACAACGATAGAACTGCTGTCAAGCGCTGAAAACAAGGTTGGCCAATCAACACGCAAATTAGCACGAAAATTTCAGGTTTCAAGCATGACAGTCCATCGGATTTTGAGAAAACATAACGTAATCTTTCGGAAACGTCACCGTGCACCAAAATATACATAGCAACCACTCGAAAAAATCCCAAAATGCTGCCGTGCACTTCGTCGCGAGCATTTTGCAAATGAAAAGTGCATACTTTTGGATGATGAATCTTACTTCACGTTTTCGACCCTTAATTGAGTGGCAACGATGGTTTCTATACTACTAACATTGAAACAAAACCAGACGATGTTAAATATGCTAGCAAACCGAAATATAAGCCAAAGGTGTTAGTGTGGGCAGCCACGTCATCGAAGGGTATCTCGGCGCCTTTGATACGTCCAAACAAGACCAAAGCTGTCAATTCTGACGTGTATATCAGCCAATGCTTGCCGAAACTTGAAGCAATTCATCAACAATTATCACGCTGACATTGAAATCATGTTTTGGCCGGATCTTGCAAGCTGTCATTACGCGAAAAAACATTAGATTGGCTAACTAAGTAAAACATACCATTTGTACCGAAAAAGGTCAATCCACCTAACGTGCCTCAGGCTCGTCCAATTGATATTTTTTGGAGTGTTCTCAAACGTATGGTGTACGACAATGGTTGGGAAGCTAACAATGAGCAACAATTGGTTAATCGAATCAAGCTGAAGATGAAAAAAATAGACATAGACACCGTCCAGAACCTGATTCAACATGTTCGCCGTACACTGCGTAAAATCGAAGATAATGGTCCATTGAGCGTACTGTTAATATATTTTGCAACAATTTATTAATAGTATAAAATACCCAGAAGAGCATTTTAAAATCTGATTGTTTGATTTCAAGTACCATGCTTTTGAATTTTTCATAGGACTTATGTTACATATGTTACCGTAATTACTGCACCCGCATTAACCAAAAAAATGGCTTCTCTTGATAATGCAATGTTGTAGAGACTCTGTGTAACTACTATTATATGCTTACCATTAGCGAGCCCTTTTTTTAAGCCCATGAAGTGGATCAGCAGCCATTTTGTTTGCAGCTAAACAAAAATAAGTACAGACAGAATTCACGTACATCATTCATTCTATTTTTTTATCTTATACAGTGAACATCGGAAGGTTAAGCTTTTCGACTATAGAACAAAGGATGGTTTTTAAAAAACGTCGCGAAGTAGCCCAAATCCAGCGGTGTTCCAAATTAAAAGAAGATGAAACCTCCGGAAGCACATCTGAAAGTGATAGTGATCTGCATAGTTGTAATGGTGAAATTTTAATATCCGTAGAACAGAAAGAAACATGTGATCACTTGGAAGAGGAATTAGTATCGAAATTGGAAAGAAAAGATTCCATAACCGACCAACATTCGTGAAAAGTCGAAAGAATCGTCGTCGGAATCAGAAGATGAGGACTAAGCTGAATCAGGAATGGGGCAGTATGACCATGACCATGCAGAGATGCACTGCGAGCAGGACGCAATTTCAGAAGAATGTTTGTCAGAGTCGGAAGAAGATGCCGAGAAACAAGAAACAGAGATGGACCGTGAACCAAATATGAACAGGTAACGATTTTTATTAGCTTTTATTACTCACTTATCATACGAGCGCGGGTAAATATGAACGTATCTTTTTAAATGAAACGCAGGTTTTGAGATAAAAATATTGTATTTTTCAACATACAAGCCCTCTTAAATTAGATTTGTCCACACAACGGCTTTTAAATTAGATTTGTCCTGGTCATCAAGATAGTTATTTCTTCAAGAAATAGTCACTTGGGTCAAATTTGGAGAATAGGACGGATGAAGGAGTAATTCGTAGACAATTCATGGACATTGGTGATGAAAACTACTCATGTCTGCATTGTCGTGATGGAGAAGAACTTTTTTATTGGCCAAATTCGAGTCGGTATACGTTCAAATCCTTCTTCAGCTTGTGTATAACTCTTTATCGCACAAGTAAAAATTGATGAAATTTCGGGAAATATAGTTTAGAGTGTAATGTGTACATGTTCAAATCGTCACAAGCTGTTCAGTGGTTATCGAGATGCTTTCCACATAAGAAATATTTCAACAACAAAATATGGCTGCGGCAGTTGGGAATCGGCGATTTCCCTTGAGACAAAATCGCGTGTCCCTTGAGACAAAATCGCTCAAGGACACCCAGACGACCCAACGATGCTGACAGCGGAAGAAAAGCGAAGACAACCGACCCCGTGAAACGCAAGGTGAGGGATTATTTCCAGCATAATCCGGACCATGTCTTAAAGTTAAGGAAGGCGCCTAACAAATCGATAAACTGATTACGGTGGCCAAATCCCGCGCCCGGAAACTGTACCGCGAGTGGTTGTTGTCACCTGTTGTTGCCGCCGAAAGGCATCGTAATGGACGACGGGACGTACATTAAAGTTAACGTCATGTAGATCCCGGTCTTCTTCGGCAAGTCACGCCTGGATGTTCCTGAGAAGTTCCGGAAGAAGAAGGTTTACAAGTTTCCAAAGTAGTACTTGGTGTGACAAGCGATATGTGGGTGCGGCAAATTCAGCAAGCCGTACATAACGAGCGGCACCATCATCGGTCAAATATATAAAGAAGAATGCCTCCAGAAGCGCCTGCTATCCTTCCTCCGGTCTCACGAAAGTGATCGAATTGATTAGCGTCCGGGGATGCATTTTACATGACGGTAGCCATTTGAAAATTGAACGTAACATTTGAAATCTGTGTTAGTAAAGTTAACAAACTTAGCCTGCAATCAAAATTATAAGACACCATCTCTTAGTTTGGTAATTTCAATAGTTTAAAATTGTCAACGGATAATGTTTGAAAGTTCAATTGATTTTTTTTCCTTCGGCCTATTTCCTCACATGGTGACAATCACCGACGCCAGGGAGACCACTCCACCACCTGGACCCTAACTAACGGCTCATGACTATGAAGTTCAATTGATATCCGGGCAAAATCCCAACCGATTGATCTAAACGTCTTGAAAGTCTATCACGCATATATTAAATCATAAGCGTTTAACTATATTTCGTGAAGGTCGCTTATTTTTAGATTTTCAATTGAAACCTTCCCTTGCCGTAAGATGTTTCAATTGTTCGTGACGGCAGCCATTTGTAAATTATGTACAATACTCAAGGTATGCAACGAAGAGAAAATTGAAATTGTTTTAGCCACTGCTGTCTGCACTAAACACTAAAGCATCTTATTTTGCTCGTCGTGGTGGCGCCCAACGGCTGGCAACAACTCATCACCGGCTTGGGCAACCGACTGCCTAACACACCACTGCATATTTAATGGCTACTCAGCAACGGTTGCCTAGCCAAGGGCTTGCTCGCAACAGCCTACAGTGGAATCAGCTACCTAACCTCTGGTTGGGCGCCAGTACACCTTGTAGGCTGCCCATAATTCAAGAAATGGCTAATATTCCATCTTAATCAAAATAGGAAAAAAGTGTTGCACGTTTGTTGACACCCTTATTAAGGTACCTACTGTATAAAATTTTCAAAATAATGATTTATATGGGTAAACGGCTTGAAAAACTAAATGGCTAATGTTTAATATAAATGATAAATTGTCTAATGTGCATGATGATACCATAGACTAACTCTAAGACCAGTAGGTCCCATACAAAAACGATTTTTTTCTTGGCTCAGTCAGTACTAGAACATCGTCCCAAGCTCGGTCCCAAGCTCAATAATGCACCCCTTATAATGAACTCACATGAACACACTCTCAAATACTCTGTCAAAATAACACAGCAAATCAAAACAAAGGCGCAAATATGTATAACAAGGTGCTGGCTTCAAGGTGTAATTCGGACCAAGGGGTTCTACAACAGTGAACCAATTTCAAATCGCTAGTTGCATATTGATTGTTGCTAACCTAAGACCAGTAGGTCCCATACAAAAACGATTTTTTCTTGGCTCAGTCAGTACTAGAACATCGTCCCAAGCTCGGTCCCAAGCTCAATAATGCACCCCTTATAATGAACTCACATGAACACACTCCAAATACTCTGTCAAAATAACACAGCAAATCAAAACATAGGCGCAAATATGTATAACAAGGTGCTGGCTTCAAGGTGTAATTCGGACCAAGGGCTCTACAACAGTGAACCAATTTCAAATCGCTAGTTGCATATTGATTGTTGATGATACCGAGCGCAGCATCCAATGGGATTTTAATAGAGATTTTTATGGCTATCAATAGTGATGGTCTGACAGTCAAGTGGATACAAGCACCAGGTTGTTAATCCAAAGATTATGGGTTTCATACATTGTTTTATATTATTTATGAATAGCTTAGCGTACTGGAACTTTTAACCAATGTTTTTTTGTTTTAAAGATAGTATTGATTCAGATATTTCTCGGCAACAGCATAGCTAATTACTGCCCATTGTATCGCTTTCGCTGGTGCTACCGAATTGTTGCAGATAATTTAAAGCCATTTGTGTTACAAACTCACAACGCGATAAAAGACAACGTATGCACGTTAGACAAAACAAATTTCGGATTGTCAAATTTCTCTTGCTTTGTAAATGAAAAATTGGCTACTACGATTAAAAATCATAATATGAGAAAATTGGCTACTTCTTTTCTCGTTTCAATTCAACGGCATGATTTCTGAATCGACAACAACTATAATGAGTAGTTTAAGAGTTATTAAAATTTAATAAAACGTTCTAATAACAAAAACACTATGATTGAATTTTTCTCGAATTCGTGTTAAAGGCACATTAGCCATTTATTGAATTATGGGCAGTATGGTACATGCCACCCGTGCCACCAGCATTATATTACCCGGCTGCCAAAGTCTTATTTTTCGCCTTGCCGCTCGGCATGACAGGTTTCATGCCATCACCAGCTGCTGATCCTTGCTGGCTGGATGATCTGCGCAGCTAAAGTACTGCAATACTAATGAGTGATGTATATGAAACCTTCCTTGCTTACATTTGAAATTTATGATAGGAAAGTACTGGGCATTTAGTAAAATTAACCTGCACAACAAAATTATAAGACATCACCTCTAATTTTCACGAATTTATTTTCGATAGTTTATAACGGTCAACGGATAATGTTTGATCATTGAATTGACACGCGGAAAAATTTCCAACCAATTGATGTAAATATCTTGAAAATCTATCGAGCGTTTATCAAGTTATAAGCGTTTAAATTGAAACGATATTCCGTGACGGTCGCTTCTTTTCAATTGGCACCCTACCCTTACCGAAAGGACGTTTCAATTTTTCGTGACGGTAGCCATTTGTAAATTGTGCACAATGCTCAAGGTATGCAACGAAGAGAAAATAAAAAAATATTTTAGCCACCATAAATTCTAAATGAACAAAGTCTCTCAAAATTGGATTGGTCGTCTTGAAAAAGACGGATTGGAAACAGTCCGCATTAGAAATGAAACCTTCTCTGTCTTTTCACGAAGCTGATTATTTCTGCCGTGCAAGTTGCGTTTTACTTAAAGATGTCTACCAAGGAATTTAACACACACACTCAAGCACTTTATTTTGCTCCTCGTGGTGGCGCCCCAACGGCTGGCAACAAATCATCACCGGCTGTAGCAACCGACTGCCAAGCAGACCACTACATGTTTATTGGCTGCTTAGCAAACTGTTGCCTAGCCAAGGGCTTGCTAGCAACAACCTACAGAGCTATCAGCTAACTGAACTCTGGTTGGTCGCCAGTGCACTTCACTTTCAGTGGTATGTTCCACCACCAGCTGCCAAATCTACATTGACGCCTTGCCGCTTCGCACTACAGGTTTCATGCCATCGGTGTTGCCTCCAGAGTTTTTGCCATCGCCAGCTGCTGATCCATATAGTAAAATTGATCTTTATTTTCATTGTTTGTCTTATATACTAATTTAACAAGTTAAGTGTTTTAGCCCATTGGGCTCTTCAGCTTTGTTTTATGTTTTGTGTGTTTTGAGTGTTAAGTGTGTTTTGTGTTTAATTATTTTTTTCAGTTCAGCCCTTGGGGCATTGTTAGTTTTAAAATTTGATAACCTACCTAATCTACAACTAAAACTACAATTTGAAAATCCTAGGGGTTGGGAACCAGATTCCGCATGATCTGGTGATCCGACGTCAGGCAGCGTGCCCTGTACCGATTGATAGACTCACTAAAGCGATCGTCAAGCATTTTTATCTCGGCCAGACTGTGAACCTCAGATGTTCTTGTCCTCGGAAGGGTGTTCAGGATCATCCTGAGGAACTTATTTTGAACACGTTGAAGTACTCGAAGACTGGAAGTATGATTTGCTTGTAGACAGCAAGCCTGTTTTTCAGGGATAATGTAGACCTTCTGTTGATCAATGGGTACAGTAGTTTCAACAGAACGTTACACTTTGTGACAGTTTTGTCAACCTGCTCCCTAAAAATAAGCCTGCTGTCTATGGTAATGCCAAGATAGACAGCTGATTTGGCCCATTCCACCGTTGTGTTGTTTAGGCTTATTTTGCAATCCTCAGGCGGAACAAGTTTGGGAGAGTTGGAGTGTGGAAATAGGATGACCTGGGTCTTCGCCGCGTTGATACAGATATTCCATTCAGTAAAATATTCTGACAGAACATTCAGGCTTCGCTGCAGTTTCGCTGTAAGCGCTCTTATTACCCTACCATTGTGGACGACTGCGGTATCATCGGCGAACAACGACAGAGATCCATTTTCAGGGAGCGGGGGTATGTCTGAGGTGAATAGGTTGAACAGAAGTGGACCTAGTATACTTCCCTGCGGAACGCCGGCGGAAATCTCCTCGGAAACTGCACCTTGCAGCGAAACACAGAATGTCCTGTCCGACAGATAATTTTTAATTATCTTCACGAGAAAGATGGGAAGATTGTATCGATGCAGCTTGTACACCAAGCCATCATGCCACACGTTATCAAAGGCCTTTTCGATGTCGAGAAGTGCCATGGCAGATGATTTTGAAACAGACTTGTTGCGTCTGAGGATGTTACTGACTCGATTAAGTTGGTGAATTGTCGACCGACCACGTCGGAAGCCAAATTGTTCGTCGAGCAAGATGTTCAGCGCGTCGGCAGATGAAAGAAGCCGACGGTAGATCACTTTCTCAAACAGCTTGGATAATCCTGACAGAAGGCTGATGGGCCTATAGCTCTTAGAACATGAAGGATCTTTCCCAGGTTTCTGGATGGGGATAACTTTGGCTGACTTCCAACACGAGGGGAAGTAGCTAAGTCGCAGGCATTGGTTGAAAACCATCGTTATAAAACTGGGGGCTCAATTGCTTGAGCTCCAAGTTCAAGATGTTATCGAAACCTGGGGCCTTCATGTTCTTTGAGCATTTGATATAAGTCAGCAATTCGTCAGCTGCTCTCCAATTCATCTGTGAAGTCGTTGGGGCTTGCATGGATGCTAGAAGTAAGCGCGCTAACGGCAGCTTCGTGTGGACTGACGATGTTGTGTCCGAGATTGTGGGAGCTGACGAAGTGTTGACTTATCTCAGCAGCCTTCTCTGCAGGAGTGATTAAGCGATCCTGAGAGCCATCGCTGTCTAATGGCATCAACGGTGGAATGGGCCTTGGCTTAGTTTTTAAAATTTTGGTCAACTTCCAGAAGGGCATTGCACAATCTGGGAGAGAGCGGATCTTGTCGGAGAAATTGTTATTTCTGAGGCCCACCAATCCGGCCTTATTAATTTTAGTCATTCGATTGCAATGACTTTTTAAAGTAGGCAAACCAGTTCGCTGGTATTGCCTTCGGGTAGCGTTGTGCAATTGAATCAGTTCTTTAGTGGGTCTATCAATGGGTACAGAGTCACTCACCTGATCAATCACCGGTAGGTAGGTGGCAGTTGATATTGTAGCGCAGCGCGATCGCAACTCCTCCTCCAATAGAGCCACTACGATCAAGTCGCACAATCCGATATCCAGGGATGAAAATGTTGAGTTCTGGTTTGAGATGTTTCTCGGTGACGATGGCGATGTCGATGGCCTTCCTGTTAAGGAAGTCACCGAGCTCAATGGTTTTGTTCCGGATGGAACAAGCATTCCAGTTGAGGATGCTGATGGTGCGTTTACGGTCCATACTTGCACAGGAACTGCATCGTCACGGATGTGGCGGCTTTGAGCTGTTCCTCCTTCGAGCGGCAGGAACGTAGTTGTCGATAGAGCTCTTGGACGAACTCGACCATTTGCTCCAAGTCGTAGAGCTGTCCATCGCCGGTGGTTGCGTGGAGGTACTGCAACTCGGATTTCCCCAGCTTGTAGGAGGAGCCGCGATTCGTTGCTGGACGGATGCTGACGGGCGGTTTGCATGGCGATGGTTCAATGGAACTGGCTCCAGATTCGGCACTTGGTATCGAAGCGCCGGGAAATTCTCCTCGTCCATTCGAGATGGCGGGCGGCGTTGACCAGGACGAGACTTGGTGGACGCCTGCTTGCGGATGGCCAAATACTCCGCTCGTTTTGGACAGGCTCGGTTGCTGCCTTCATGGTTAGCGCCACAGTTGGCGCACTTTGATGAGGCACCTTCGTCCATCGGGGCACAATCCATGGTGGTGTGCGCTCCAGCACACTTTCCACACCGGGGCTTCATGTGGCAGTTTCGGGTCCCATGACCAAACGCCAAACACTTACCGCACTGTGTTACGTCGTGCTGTTTTAGGCGGTACCGGTCCCACTCGATTATGATATTGGAGATGGCCCGTATTTTCTTGAGTTCCTCCATCGTGATGGCATCAACGGTGGAATGGGCCTTGGCTTAGTTTTTAAAATTTTGGTCAACTTCCAGAAGGGCATTGCACAATCTGGGAGAGAGCGGATCTTGTCGGAGAAATTGTTATTTCTGAGGCCCACCAATCTGGCCTTATTAATTTTAGTCATTCGATTGCAATGACTTTTTAAAGTAGGCAAACCAGTTCGCTGGTATTGCCTTCGGGTAGCGTTGTGCAATTGAATCAGTTCTTTAGTGGGTCTATCAATGGGTACAGAGTCACTCACCTGATCAATCACCGGTACATGTTGCTTCCGGACCTGGGAGATCGCTTGCTCGATGCTCTGCAGCTGCCGTTCGATGTCATCAACCGAATCAAGGTGCATGTCGAAATCGATGTTGTCGGAACCTCTCCCAACTGGCGCGATGGTAGTTCCGTCTGGTGATACGATGCCGGTTGACCAAGGAGCCAACTTCGGCCACCTCATAATAGTCGTCCGAGCTGAGCTCCTGATGTGCGATCGGCTGGGCGATGTTGTTCCCCATGTGAGGAAGATGTCGATTGTTGAATGGACCCCGGATCTGCTCAACCGGGTGGGAGTATCCGGGCCCAGGACGGTGTAATGTCCCTCTTCCAGATCTTCATGCAGAATTATTCAGTTCCGATTCTCTCCGGGTGTTCCCCAGGTTTCGGTGTTTCGCATTTAGGTCGCCGGCGATGATAAATTGCCCTTGCCTACGAGTTAGCTTGCGGATGTCGTTTCCAGCATTGTTGTTGTTCCATTGGCGGTGCTGGCTTGCTTGGGACAATAGGCCGCGATGATGGTGATAGGGCCGACGGCAGTTTCGACCTCGACTCGATGGCTTCGATGGACTGCAGCTGTAAGCTCGGAGGTAGGTGGCAGTTGATAGTTGTAGCGCAGCGCGATCGCAACCCTCCTCCAATAGAGCCACTACGATCAAGTCGCACAATCCGATATCCAGGGATGAAAATGTTGCGTTCTGGTTTGAGATGTTTCTCGGTGACGATGGCGATGTCGATGGCCTTCCTGTTAAGGAAGTCACCGAGCTCAATGGTTTTGTTCCGGATGGAACAAGCATTCCAGTTGAGGATGCTGATGGTGCGTTTACGGTCCATACTTGCACAGGAACTGCATCGTCACGGATGTGGCGGCTTTGAGCTGTTCCTCCTTCGAGCGGCAGGAACGTAGTTGTCGATAGAGCTCTTGGACGAACTCGACCATTTGCTCCGAGTCGTAGAGCTGTCCATCGCCGGTGGTTGGTATTCGCCGATCGTCGATAAGTGTGGACGCATTTTTAATTTGCTGCCGGTTCCGTGCGCGTATTCGATTATATTTATTTTAATTGACTCAATTGATTTTTGTTGACTCAGTAGTTTTACCTTTGCATACGCAATGAACTGTAGAAATTTGTACTTTTGAGCACTTCCATCGATTCTGCAAATGCGACGTGTGCCGGTTGTCCACGTAAATTTCTACGCTGCCTGCATTGGAGTGACCGTTCAACGTGGTTCGCTACGAAGGAGAGACAAAAACCTGGTGGATGTGAATTCGCATGTACTACCATGCTGCGACTCGTGCCAGGAGCTGTTACAGGCTAAGCTTGACTTCAATAGGCTGGTTGAGCAACAGAAACGCCTTGAAAAACAGCTTCACTGACAATACAGAGGTGATGCACCGGCTCGCATCCCAACACAAGCCTGACGCCGTTCATGAAGTGTTTGAAAGCATGGAAAAAGGACTCGAAAACTCTGCTCACTAGTATAAAAATGAGCTTTCGCGATCAACAAAAGTAGTAGTTCAGCTGGTAGCGTTGTTGCGATAAAAATCACGTCACATCTCTATTTGATACAGCGATGTCAGCTACAAAAGATAATATGCATTCTACATTGAAAGTGGTGACGTCAGATTTATCAACTGACCTACGCAACATCAATAATGAAATTAGCCTGCTCAATCAGCAATCCATTGAATTAGCAGCTAATTGTACAATGAACACAAATGCGATGTTGGGTATTGATATTCTTGACGAACTCAAGACTTATCGGCAAACATTTGTGCAAGTCATAATATAGAATCACCGTTATCGACACCTGACCCATGCTCCAGTTTAGCAGCAGAATTAAATTACAAAAAGATGCTGTCGACTCAGGGTGGCGTTTTCTGGGCACAAGAAAAGTTTGGATGGCAGACTGGTTCGCAATACGATGCTCGTCAAATTACATCGCCTGAATCAGCAAAAAATGGCCGATAAAGCTCGGAAGCGGAAGAAGCAGAACAAAAATCAGTGGGGTTGTGTACAAGACACGACCGGTTGACGTAGACTACGTTAAACCAAGTGATGCATTATATTGTCAGGGAAATTCTGTGTGGCTATTATTAGCGTTAAAAGGGTTTCAATTATTCGTGCCGGTCGCTTACCCTTACCGAAAGAAGCAGTTTAAGTCACAATATGACGGGTGCGGCTCTTATGGGACATTTGACCAGCGTTTTGAATCCAGTATGTAAGAAAATTCTATTGTATGCTCTTGAGATATTATTTGCGGCCCTGAAAAGGGCCGTTTGGTTTTATGAAGTCAGTGCGGGAAAATTCTTTTGTACACTCTTTATAACTTTTGGTGGCCCTGAAAAGGGCCGTTTGGTTTTATGAAGTCAGTGCGTGGGAAAATTCCTCTTGAACACTCTTTATAACTCTTTGCGGCCCTGAAAAGGGCCTTTGGTTTAAATGATGACACAGCCACGGTTGCACGTTTTACGATGGACTATCTTTAAGGCCTAGAAGATAGTTAAGGATCTGTTAGGGAATATAAAATTATTAAATTAATGATAATTTTGCTCATCTTTATAATCATAATCGCTTGACATTACTTAATGTTTATTCGTCGAAAATCAAAATCGTTGGACGGTGGTTCAAGAAAAATGCATAATATTGCTGACATTGCAAACGGAGGTCACAAGAACGAAGGTTAAAGCGGCA